>JAQFYM010000298.1:0-81636 GCA_034694785.1 Agrenia bidenticulata
TTAATTTCACTTTAACGATGACATGAAGTTTTATTTATATTTTCAACCTTATCAAAGTTTAAAAAAAATACATGTGTTATCGATTACTCATTGATTTCGTAGAGAACATGATCTCCAGTTCTCAAAATTTCATTTTACTTCTTCTTGTATTACTTGTTTACAATTTAATTATTTTGCGTTGCTAAATTTATTTGTATAAAAAATCACCTCGGACAATTCGATAGTCTGGTGTTATCTATAAAAAACAAGATTAAAATACCGGTAAGTAGTTCAAGTTTTCATGTTCTACTGCAATCATTACATCGCAGCATATATTCATCGCGCTCAAAACATCGAAGTATTAAATCATCGCCGTAATTACTCATCGCAGTATTAAATCATCTTATCGCGATCACAAATCATCGCAGTCCTTTTCATCGTAAATTATTTCATCGCGATTTCACTTTGTCGCAATACTTATTCCTCGCAGTCCTAACTCATCGTGAACTTAATACTTCTCAGAATGTTCAAACTGTTTAAAAAACAGATAGCTCTAATAAGATAATTTCACTCTGGTCTCTTCATTCCTAATATGCAAAACAGATCTACTTCTTTTGTAGGTACCTTTGTAATAACCCAACGGGTTATCGTATTATTATTATTTATTCAATCAAAGCTTCTCACAAAGGAGCGGGTTACGCTTTGACAATGATTTCATTCACAGAGTTATATAATTCTTCGCATGTATGAGAGGGGTATGGAAGGGAGAGAGGGTGCAAAAAAAATCGAAGTGTTCTGAGTATTTTCGTTTTAAGTGTCCAGGACGATGCCATAGTGTTTTACAAGATGTTAAATTGCATTCGGATTATCAAACCATGTTCCAAAACATGCTGAAATTGGTAAAAAGCTCCTTGAAAAGTTTTAAAGTAATTAAATGACAAAGGCTGCATGTTGTCTTTACCAACCTTAATCATACTGAGTTTAATTGTTTTTTGCCGAAGAGTTAGGGTTGCGATGAAATATTTTGCGAAGAATTGTGATTGCGATGAAAAAGGACTGCGATGAGTAATTACGTCGAAGATTTAATGCTCCCTTGTCCCCATTGCATATTTAAAACATCAATTCATCAAATCCCAATTATCAATCCCTATAAATAAAACTAGATTAAAAGCCATAAATAAATAATCGACTGTCACTTTTAAAATAAATTAATGATGGATTTGTTATTTTTTTATATTCGAGATATAATCTTGTCACTCAATACGTTTCGCAATTAAATTCATCATCATCAAAATCACTCGCCCAATTATTGCAGATAAGTCGGGCTTCTTTATAAACGAGGCCACTAAGTGATCTCTTGAACTATTTAAAAAATCTTGTCATAAAACTCGCACCACTAAAACAAACATCCCAGTCAGCCGAAATATCAAACGAAAAATGGGGCCTCTCAAGCTACTCTGTCTCTTATGGTCCATAATCCAAGCCTCCCTTATTTCAACCTCAGGTCAAGGGACTAACTACGTCGATGTCGACTCCAAACTCTCTACCTTTGCTGAGCCCCAATGGTTCAAAGAAAATATCCCCTTCGTCGAGCTACCGGACAAAGAGATAGAAGACGTGTACTACTACAGATGGTCCAGTCTTAAGCGACACTTACGATACACTCACCCAGGGGCTGGGTACATTGTCACTGAATTCATCCATCCAGTCGACAATTCACTGAAATTCGACACGATCAATGCCGCAGCGGGTCACCACATTGATGAGGCGCGATGGCTCAGAGATTCCCGATATGTCAAGGTATGCAGTAATATATTGACAACATAATTGACCAATGTTAACTGGATTTTCAAACCCTTTATGGTTGAATCAGGACTACATCAACCTATGGGCGAGGGAGGGGGCTGGGACGAACGTGTATTCTGAGTGGATCGCTTATTCAGCTTATCAAGCCTTCCTTGTCAATGGAGACGCTGCGTTCATCAAGTCACAGCAAGAAGGATTCGTTCGAAACTTTCAATGCCTGGGACAGCAATTTCGAGCCTTCCTTGAATCTCTATTATATTGCTCCTTTTCTTGATGCCATGGAATACTCGGCCAGCTCCGTTCAGACGGATGACCCCTTCGGAGGTGGCAGTGGGTATCGACCAAGTTTTAACTCGGAATTGTATGGGAATGCCATAGCTATTGCAAACATTGCTCGAATGAACAATGACACTGCAGTCGCTCTCGAGTTTGAAACGAGGGGGGAGGCTATTCGTCAAGCTATTGTCAACCTATTGTGGGATGAGGACAGGAAATTTTTCTACCATATGTTTAGGTATGGGTTTCAATATGCCTTGGAGCAGAAATTAATTATCAAGAGTTATAACTTATAAGTAATAAGGAATTTTTTAGGGATAACAATCCCAGCAATGCTTTGTTGGATACCCGGGAAGAGATCGGGTTCTTCCCTTGGAGATGGGGCGTCATTGACAAAGAGACTCCTCAATTGTATGAAGCCATTTGGGAACAATTGTTTGATAATCAAAGCTTCGAATCTTCCTTCGGTCCCACAACTTGTGAGCAACGAAGTCGATGGTTTGATGGGAATCAGACCAATCAGTGTTGCTGGTGGTAAGTTTGGAAATTTATTTGGTCCGATTGTTCGGAATTTACAGTTGACAGTAGTTACAATTACGTATACCATACGCTATGTTAAATCCTGGCTGATTTCAATTGTTATAAAGGAACGGCAACTCCTGGCCCTACTCTACAGGGATCGTCATCAAATCTCTCGCCGCACAAATTAAAAACTTTGCCCAAACGACCTACGCGAGTGTGGAAAATTTCTACAGCCTTTTCCAGAAGTACACGAGAACACATTACAAAGACGGGATCCCATATGTGGCCGAGTGCCATTCCGCCTTGCATGACTTCTGGGTCTGCGACTCATTGTAAGGGCTATCAATACTAATAACCGTTTTAATTCTTTAAAACTCATTGTTAAAATGTTAACCAGTGATTTTCAATTCCAATCATTTCAGCAATCACTCAGAACATTATGCCCACTCTACCTACACAGATAACGTACTGAGTGACCTTATCGGGATTGAGCCTCAGGCCGACAACACCTTCCAAGTGAACCCCCTTGTGCCACTCTCTTGGACATACTTTATCGTGGAGAACATCCCATACCATGGCCATAATACATGCATGTACTATACGATGCAGATGGCACTCGTTACCCAACCGGTAACGCTGGACTACAGATCTTTGTGAATGGTCAGCTCACTGGAGTGCAGGCTCAGATAGGTCTCATGAAGGTCAGCATCTCTCCTCCGGTGGGAGACGGTTACTACGGGCCGGGAAAGAAGATCGAGAACTACGCAGCTAACTTCAGAGCCTCTGGTTACCCTATGGTAGATGCCAGTTTCAGTGCATCTGACTCGAGCCCTTGGCAAGCTGTTGATGGGAGGATATTTTATGACACTATCCCTTCAAATCGATGGAGCAATTGGGGTTCCAAAAACCAAAATGATTGGATCTCCATTGATTTTGGACCAGGGCGTACGAAAGTTATCAGCCAAGTCAAACTCTACATTTACGTTGATTATATGAATGGTGGTGGAGTTGGTAAGCACAAATACTCACCAATTAGGAGGATGTCAGCAGTGGCAGCGTTTCTATTTAGGAAAACTAACCCATCTGGTTGCTCCTTTTCTAGATTGTCCAGCAAATATCCTTGTCGAGTACTTAAGCGGTTCAAGTTGGATTCCAGCTAAGAACCAATTGTCATCCCCAGAGAAGTGCAAGGGGAATGACAGGTGGACAATTAATTTTGACACCGTGACCACGCAGAAGGTCCGAGTGGTTTTCACAAATCCAACTGCCGACTTGTACGTCGGGATTACTGAGCTTGAGATCTGGGCTCCTTGGCCCCAGCCTTTCATCACTGAAGGGTCTTACGAGGCGGAAGATGGGATTATTAATTTAGCCAATATCGATGAGTCCATCTCGGCTTCAGGGGGATCATACGTCGGTCAGATTGATGCTCCGGATGCATCGGTGGAATTCACAGGAGTTTGGGTTGATGAAGATGGCACTTATGATATCCAGGTTTACTACGCGAATGCTCAAGACACTGTTGCCCTCATGACTCTAACCACCAACAACGTCCACGGTCAGTTGGTGTCCTTTCCCAAGACTTTGAATGGGTGGGCGGAGTTTGATCGGAATACTTTTATCTCGATTCAAGTGCCATTGTTGCGGGGTAACAATGTTCTAGTATTCAAGCACAGGGAATATTTTGTCGAATTAGATAGACTCACTGTAGTCCCTTTCAATAATATCCCTCCGTTCACTGTGCACAGTGGTACTGATTTCGCATAGGTTTTGTAACACCAATTCCTAAGGGCTCATAAGGGTTATTTTTTTTAAAGGTTTGCTTGTAATTTTGATATTTATTCGTAAGTTAATTTATTTAAGCTGTACTTGTAATTTTTGTTAAGTATTTATTAGGTATCCATGCTGTAATATACAGATAAAAATGTGTGAGAACATTTCGATCTTTGGTTGGATTATGTTGGATAATTTATTTGATCAACATGGTTAAAATAAATTAGTCATTTAAGCCATTTTATTACATTTCATTTTTTGATGGAGCATTCGAGGCTCGAGCACAGGATTTGGGTGTAGAATTTCCCATGCCCAGCAATTGTCCACGTATAAAAAAATATTTGATGACAACATGAAAAATATTTTATCAAAAATCTTGGTTGTCCACAAGTTTAAAATCGACATTAAAGTTCCTGACTTTTTATTGTACAGTTGAAGTTTGAGTGATGCGAACTATTTTTCAGACTTGGGGAGACAATGGAATTAAAATTGATTATTGATCGGGGTATTTTAACATTATTCCCCGCGGGTAATTTGAATTTGCCGATTCCCATGAGTTTTTATAAGAAAGTCAGAAATTTGTAAATTGTTCTTATTAAATTAGTAATTAACTAATAATTGGCGACGGATAAGATAATTAAATAGTTGGAGTTGTGAAGACTTGAAGATATGGGAAGTCTGAGGGGCGCTAGTTTATCTTTTAAGTCCTTGCTTGGGTAAGAAAACACAATCAAACTTTATTAGGAACTTTTTCTGAACATTTTCTGTGTAGTTTTGGGCCCAGACTGTTTTGTTTCGAAAGTCTCAAACCGTCGACAATGTGACTGTTTTTTTATTCCTGGTATTTCTACGATGAATTTTGAACTTTTATTATAACGTTATGTCACAAGTCACAATGTGTAATCTGTAAAATGTGGATTTTCATTTTTCTTATAAAGGATTCATATTTTGAAAGCCCTAAAAAAGCTCCATAGTTCATCTTCATCTTCAATGCTATTATCAATGTTTTTTTTAAATTCACGGATTAAAATTAATCCCCTTACGTATGCCTGGACATGGGGCATGTCCCGCATTTCTCCTTCTCAAAATCGTCTAATGTGTAATGTATGTCTGCAGTATTTATGTATTTTGTACTTTTAATTACAATGTAATGTCATTTTCTATTTTTCTGGGGTTCATTCTAGTTTTAGATGATCCTTAATGAAGGGCAAATCAATTCGTCATCCTGACAATCCACAATCCTGAGGGCATAATTTTTTAAAGTCTGAAATCGCATTCATTGATAGATACATCTTGTCTAAATAAACCCTCATTCATTATTACAGATTTCATAGGGTATGGAATATCCAGCAAGTGAGCAGAAACTATGCAATCTTTCCAGACAGTTTTCTACACCCAATATTTAGAGAGGCAGACCAGAAGAAACTTGAAGAATCTGGAGATGCTGCCCGATATGCCTTCATTCCGGTCAAGCCGGCCAGATCGGAAGACAACTCAAGCGTCTTCTATGACGCTTTGTACAACAAAGTAGTGAATCACATCATGCGGGAGGGGAAAAAGCAGCTAGCAAGGTCACTCTTGGATAAGGTTGGGCTAATGTACAATTTGAATCATGTGTCTTGTCATCAAACTAATCATTTTGTCCAAAATGTCTATACATTCGGTTAACTAGGCAAAGGTCACACTGTCGCTGGCGTCCGCAGTAATTTAGTATCATCATCGTTTCATTCATTACGGTACACGGATGTAAAATTTCTCGTCTGTGGTCATGGCACATGGTCGAGCCCCATGATTTCCAAATCACCATCTCTTCATAGAAAAAGGTTAGGCGGCAACATAGAATCCCATATCTGTTACGGGTTGGAGATCGGCTATTCTGTCTATGGGCGGCAAACTCTAGTCGGATTTAATATTTGAACCCTGCACCCCTTTGATTGTTGTTGACAATTTTTAGTATCAAAAGAAGCGCACACAGACAACAAACTTGAGTAAATGTTTTGGGGACTATATAGTCAATTTAACTGACCTTAACCAATATAGTTTTACTCTCAAGTCACGAAAAGTAGGGTACGAATATTACTATTACCCTGCCCCTGAAATTAAATACGGTCGAAAGGTCAACAAGAATGATATTTACCCCTATTTTGGTAAGCAGACGAACAGGTTAGTCCATACAGAAGTTTCTAAATCACCCAAATTCAATAGTCTTAGAAAAGTTCTAAAGGTCAATTTTACAAAACTATAGCATAGAGGCTAAAATTAAGAACCGTATGTTTGCGTTCCTGTAGAGTATTCGTAAGTCAATAAACTCAAACAGACTCACTAGCTAGATTTTAGGACTAATATTATTTGTCCTTTATCAGTAGTGGACCATTAATTGACCTTTATTAAATGCCTTGTATTAAATTAAAAGCTTTGAAATATATCATAAATTTTCGATGAGATTTTGACGGAACGATGTAGTAATTGTGTGTTATTTGTTTTTATGTGCAGACGTTCGAAACGATGAAAAGGGTTCAGTTGGACAAGTATTACAGTACAACAGATCCTGCCGAAAGAGAGAAGATCATCCTCAATCCTTGGGAATTGCTTCGGAAGGCAGTGGAGAACGGGAAACCGTTCCTCGAAACCACTCCCGTTAAAAGAGGTGGTCATACTTACCATGTACCCGTGCCCGTCAGAGAGAATAAGGCCTTAGCTCTTGCCATCAAGTGGCTAGTTGAGGCTGGAAAGGATAAAGAGGATGACATGAGATTTTTCAAAAAATTTGCTTACGAGATTATCGAAGCTGCGAATGGAACGGTGAGTAATAAGCAGATTTTTTAAAACTTTCAAAATCACGAATTGGTCGAGTTTTTAATTCTAAAATGGTCCATATTGTATTCTACAGGGAAAAGTTATTAAGCGGAAACAGGACTTGCATAAAGTATGTGAAGCGAATCGAGCGTACGCTCACTACCGATGGAGCTAATTATCAGAACTGCGTTTAATTCAATGAATATTTGTAATGTTAGTGAGTAGGGAGTAAAGTAAAGTGAACTAATTTAATATTTTGTATTCATCAGACTTTTTCAGTTTATTCTCAGTTCTTAACTAGGTAATAAGTTGTGATCATGATGGTTCAGATGGTTGATGGTCGTGTGTAGTTTTTTGTGTCAAAATTTGAAAATTTCAGTAGACTTTTCCTAAGTTATATTGTAAAATTAGTAAATTACATGATAAAAGGACGGCCAAAAGATTTTCAGTATCGTTGGTAGCATTTAACAATCTAAGCTTCTAAACAATCATTAGTCAGCATTGGTTTAGGATAGGTTTAATCGAGCCATTTGAGGTTCCCTGTATAAGAAACTTTGTCTCTGAAACTTCATAGATCAACCTAGGATCCATCAATTAAATATTCATACAAATGTTTCAAATATAAATCTATCCTTTCATCCTTCATATAACGTTGTATAACCATCCACCAATCGGTGTTTAATAGTAAATCGTTAATTATCATATTACTTACTTAAAAAAATTATTTACCCTTGGTTTGTTTAGCTTTTTAGGCGGGTCATGCGTTTATATTATTGTTAAAATAAAGCTTTGGATATTTTCATAGCTTTGGATTTCATGTATATTTAAAGTCTCTTTCGATCTACCCACAATTTGTCAATTTTTCATCTAAACTGTCCGACCTTAATCCTGGGGATTACCAATCATTATGCCCCGTATTTGGGCACAATAAGGGGTCAGCCGGATCAGGCATTGTTGGCCTTTTTAAATATTTACAAAGTTTCAGCTTGAAAAATTACCAAATGTGAAATGCAAAAAAATTTGCTAAAGGGCCAAACATTAGACGTAGACACTAAATAGGTGCATCAGTCGGGATTTTGCATACATTTACCGCATTATTATTATGTTATATTAAGGTGATTTTTAAAAACGGCATAATACTAAAGGTACTTAATGTTCAATTGCAACTTGCAAATACCTTAGTTAGTTTATTAGCATTTGAAGTTAGCGAACCCAAAAATTTCCCGATACATTTAAGGGGGCGGTGACAGATGCAGATGCCAGTGCATCACAGTGTTGCCACTGAATCTAATAAATGTCTACAGTGTTGCCCTACTGAGAGCACTTTTCTTCGACATTCAGCCAAAATTATACTGCTTCTCAGATTTCTATTAAAAACATCTGAAATCATAATTTCAATCAGACAAATAGTCCGCCATTTCACTGTCTCTTCCTGTGACTCGACTGCGACCTGTGACCTAGCTGGTTATAACTTCTATAATCAGTTCAACTTGCTCAGTCAATCATTTCAATTGCCTCACAAATATTTCCCACAAGCTTTTGACAATAATTTCAGGCCCACTCAACAAGCTTTAAATTTGTCAATCACCGGGTAGGTCTTAACCCTCTTCCGTCAAAATGCCCTCATTTTAACAAGTGAATTAAAGGCCTTTATTTTCAGAGATGTTGCTTATCAGTGATCTACAGACTTAAGATAACTACGTTCTCTGGCTGTGGCTACCGGTGGGTTTCATGGCCCACCGGTGGTCAATTTGTTTTCCAATCAGCTGGCTCATAGTTTCATAATAAATCTCAGTTGAGGACTTGGACTGACTTTGAGACAGACAGTGTGTCTACTGAGTCGTCAAAGTGTCTAGTGTTGCCAAAGTGCGGGTCGGCTGTCATAGAGAATAAGAGGCTGTCGGCTATTGAGAAGGAGGAGAGGGAATCGCCGATCGGCTGTTCTAAACGACCAGAGTAGATCGGCAAAAACGGAAGGCAAAATTTTGATAATAAAGTTGAGTAGTAGTGATTGTTGTTGATTGTTGGGAATGATAAAAATTTTCTCTCTCCCCCATTGTTGAAGCAGAAAGGAGTCGGTTCTTTGTGAAGGGAGCTGTTTTGAGAGTCGGGGTCGGAGCAGTGTTGGTGTGATATCATTTCTCAAGAAGACCCAACTCTACAGTATCTTGAGAACTATGAATGTTATGTGCTGTGCGGTTTTTGAAGTCACCCAATCGTGAACACACACCTGCACACTCACAACAATCACTTTTCTATGAGGCGAAGGGGGACTCGGGCGCTGGGGGTGGTTCCAGTTGAGAGGTCAAGTGCGTCTTCAGACTTCTTCATCCATTCTTATTGTTGTAATCATTATTATTTTCATTTTTAACTACCTCTGATTGCTTAGCTTTGGTCAACTCTCCAACAATACGTCTGAGTCAAGTACCACCGAGAGGAGAGGGGGTGCCATGTTGGGCTTTTTTCGGCCGGAAACCAGTTCCCTGGCTGGTAGACACGTGCCCTCGTCTTCCTTCGTTAGTGTTAATAGTGGCTGACTTATCTAGGGAGGATTGCATAGTCCTTTAGTTCTTGGTTGCATTCATTCATTCAATATCTCTGGGGCTAATCTTACGTATGGATAAGTGCGTGTGTGTATAGTAATGCAATGCAGCTCAAGTCACCTCGAAACTCAACCATCCGTGAGTTTTTGGTGGTAGTGGTGGCTTGGTTGGCTTGGATTAGATTCCGTACCGGCGGAAGATGTGGCTTTTCCAAGGCTTGTCGAGTTTAATTGTAATTGGATGAATTAAATGGTTTCATTGATCGTTTACATTTCCAGACCTCTTCCCCACCAGCTTCCGTTTAGAGCGGGTGACCAGGTGAAAGGTGTTGAGAGGAAGTGATCAATGTCTAAATGTTGGTTAGGTCAGGGTTTTCACTTTCCGGTTATCAAGTTTTTTTAGGAATCATTTGGATGGACAAGTGGTTAGTGGTTGGGGAATTTGGAACTGGAATTTGAATCTGTAAATTACCTCAGCTTTTTCCATATTATATTCATCTGGTTTGATGATTTGGGATGAATATGATATATTCTATTTTAAATCTATGGCCAGCGTAGCCAACATCATTTGGTTCAAGACTTGTCGCTCCAGGGTTGAAGATAGGCAATGGTGGCAGATGATGAGTTTCAACTTTCCAGCTAATTGTACTAGATTATTAGTTGAATGCGGGGGTGAATTGACTATTTGAGCATTTGAAGTCCATATTGGGTTTAAAGTGGAATGAGTTGTATCTTAAGAGAGTCGAGCCGGAAGAGATACTCTTGATTAAGATGGAGAAAGGCTGCTGGGAGATTGAAGCCTGTTGCTTGAGAAACTTGAGGATTTAGTTAAAGAGAAGAAGCTGTAAAAGAGCCAGGTGATGACAATTGTCTCAGGCAGACAACAACAGGATGGATATACGAAAGTTTTGCAGTTGTCGCTTGTTGCTCTCTGTTTAACTTGATTTCCATCAAGGGATTTAAAAGGGTCTTCTTGAGCCATTGAAATCCGAAACTTAAGGCCCGTAATTACTCTGCATGGATCAAGGCTCCCTGTCCTGTCTATATATGAAGATTTTATGCAGCAATGCTCAAAGAGCACATGGCACATCTCTCATCTAGCCTTATACGCTCATATGAAGAAGAAGCCTGTTGGATTGGATTCAGAGGGCCCTTACTAGGCACAACAGTTAGAAATATATGGAATGAGCATGAAGAGGGAGAAGGGACTTTAAAGGGTCTCCTAAAATAAAGAAGCCTCTCTGCCCTTTCTCAATGGAGAAAGAGAAAAGGGATCAGTGGTAGTGATTATTTTTCAAAATCCGAAGGACGATAGTTTTGTTCGAGTTCCCTTAAGGCCGGCTGTGTTGATTGTTGAATGTGGAGGATTTTTGTGGAGCAACAGGCAGATGCACATATGGTTTTTCTGGTCTTGTATTTTTGTTCCTTTCTTCATTTTTGACAGTTGGCCCGTGCCCTTTTTTCGCATTGATCCGTCAGAGAGAATGTAGACTGAGGGAATCTGTATGTGTTCCAGAGGGACCAAATGGTGTACACGGCTGTGTGTACCGGCACACCGGAGCTCAAGAACTTCTGTTCCGTGGCCTTCGGGTCGCGTGCCTCATGTGGCCAAGCCATCCTGGCCTGGTCCTCGTTTCATGTCCCACTTATTACAGTCCTTTTAATTTTTACTCATTTCAGTTTTTAAAACGGAAATCCTCCTCATCATCAATGAGTTTGTATTAGTTAACAAACCTCTGGCTTCCTTCCTCTGGGATCAAGAACAACTTGAGTCTCTAATGAATTGTAAGGAGACGATGGATGTGCAGTGGCTTGGGGAACATGTGCCAACCTTACGGAGGACCTCCTTTTCTAATGAATGAGCCTTGGCGAATTTTTTAATGGTGAACAAAAGGGCTGAAAAAAGAACAAGATCCTTGTCAAGCTTGTGTTCATAAAAAAATGTTGTGTGCGTATGTTTAAGTAACTTTGGCTTGGCTTAGTCACACACACCCGGCAAAGTAGTGGATGAGTGGGTGAGTAATCTGAATCAGAGAAAGGCCCGGTGTCCCATCCGCCTTCTACCCGGCACCGGTCTCTCTTTTTTACAGGAGGTGAATATTTTATTTGTATTTGTCATTCTGGAATTTAGATTGCCATTGCGTGTGTGTTTATAGAGTACAACCGCTTGTGCTTATGGGGACGACGTGTGTCCTGGTTTACGTGCGTATGTCCAACCATGTGCTTTCTATCAGCCGGGTGTTTTACGTTTAATTCCTTTATTTATTGATTTGTAACGAATTCTATCCACTGCTTCTTTCTTCTTTTTCAGGAGGGAGGGCTATTTATTAATCAGGGATTATGGGGACGGATAGGAGTTGGATTTACCTGCGTTGTTTCAATTTTCATTGCTTGGATTCAAATTAATCAGAGTTCATAGCATAGCATTCAAATGGATTTCGACGTTTCCTCAGCTATTCTATTTACGAGGGTTTGACTTGTCTGTGTGTTAGGAGGTTTTTGGTTTTATAATATTTTATGACGAGCCAGAGGGTTCTATTCTACGTTCTTGTTTTAAATCCCAAGGCCTTTAAAAGTGGCTGCTGTCTTATATGACTGCTGGTTTTTTTTCCAGGAATGACAACGAAGGGAGTGTAGTTGTAAAGTAGTTTCACGGCTCATGGAAGTTTGTTTAATAGTAAGTTATGATATGAATATTTGAGATATTGTTAATAGCTAATCCTGAGTTATGCTATAATTGAGTATCTAGTCTAGCTATATAATCCTTGAAGGATTAAATACTCTGTGGATTAAGTCCATAAAGCTCGAAAGTAATAGAGAGGGCTGGTTGAGGGTGGCAGAAGGAATCCTCGGAGGAGACACTTTTTACCCGTTCACTAAATCCGAAATGAAAAGAGTGACAGTTGCATAATTGAACCAAATGGGTTAAGTGTGGCCACAGGGAGGAATAATAACGGGGAATGTATTTCGGAGACAGATTTTTGATTTCGGGATGACAAAATCCCATTAGCATTTACTTTCACGTTATAATATCCAGAGATTTTTGGTGTGTCTTTAGGGAGATATTCCGAAAGAGAAGAGAGTTAATGTAACCCTCACCGGACTCATGTTGGCTAGAGAGATGCAAGTACAAATCGCTTTTGCCAAGGGTTATCGAATTCGAAGGGATTTTTCGGCCTTTTTTGCCATAATTCCCTCCCGGGTAGTCAACTATGAAACATGCCCAGTCGTCTCTCTAAGTAGTTGAATACAATAGGAGGATGTAGAAACAGTTGAAAGTGTAATGTGATCTGTGAGTCACACTTGGGCTTATTGGAAAGTTCATGGAGGGCTTATTTTTTGTTAGGGCATTATATTTTCTTAGTATTAATTTCTAAATCTACGATTTTTTCACAGTGCCTTAAGATTTAAGTTTTATAGTTTTACAGCTTTGGAGCTCTTTCAAGCAACCTTTTAAAGATGGAGGTAGATTTGTTCTGTACTTGAAGAAAGGGTTGTTAGCTCGTTTTGAAATCTTCTTATTAAGACCGGGATTAAGTAGTAAGAGCAGATAGTTCGTATAAAGATTAAAACCTCTATACGACTACGATTACGACTACGACGAGTCCACCCTAATGAATTAATGAATGAACGAACTTATTAAGCGGATGGATGGTTGGATGAGCAGAGAGGAGTTTAGGTTATATTATTATGATTGTATGAAGCTCCGAAAATCGCATTAGATCAATTATAAAACTCTTGGCAGTATGGCCCTGTTTTTTATCCTCTTTTTTATGAGCCCGCATCATCTCTATCTCTCTCTCTGTGTGAATTCTATAATGGAGGTCTTTGATGCTTTGATCATCCTATAATTCATGAGAGAATCCTCAACTGTGTCCCTCGATTAATCTTCCTTCTGCTCCTTGGTAGTTAAGTAGTCGATAGGGCCATTTGGGATGAGCGGATTGTGTTTGAAAAAAAAGTTGTGAGCTTTTATTGAGTTTACTGGAGCGAAAACAATCGGATTTGATGATAGGATGATGCGTGTAGTTTGGGTTAATGACGGGACAATGATTGATCAATTTCAAAAGTTTTAGGACCTTTGATTTCATTCATAGTTTGTGTCCAGGCTGAAATTATTTGTGAGAGGAGAGTGCGTGAAATTGCCACTTGGTTTTGGGAATTTTGGGAAACATGATGATTGCGGGGGTCGGTTGGTCAGGAAAGTTTTGTGTTAATTTTTTGGAGATGATGATGGGAACGGTGAGTTGCTGTGTGAAATTCGTGGATTGAAATCTGATGATGCTGTGTATTTTATTATATTGAGGGATGAAACTATATGATAAGCCTTTGTCTCTCTAGTCTTGCTTTTGTCATGCTGGAAGAATTGGGATTTGAGATTTGAATGGAAAGTAAGCCGGAGGTTGTTCTCTTGTGTTGGGATTTTAATTTAAAAATCATCCTTCCTTCTTCCTCCATTGATTACCATTTTGTCCTTAATTTGTGAATAATGATCTTTCTAAAAGGTGGTGATGGTCGTGGTGATAAGTCCTTCCGTCTTCTACCCAGGAGGATATGTTGATAAGGAATTAATTCTTTATTCAAAATGAGAGGTGAAGAAATGTGGATTATTCTTGGTATTCTTATTACTTTTTTCTTCTTCTTTCTCATGGATCCTTGAGGGGTTGGCTTTGACTTGATTGTGTGAATTTTAAAGATCCGAGGCTGATGGCGAGTCCGGGATAGGTTTGCTACGGATTGATTGGAAATTGAAATGGATAGGAGAAGGTGGTGCGGCTTGTCTGCGGGGAAAAGTGCTTAGTTTGGCTACATGGATATTATTATGATAGACAAAGGTTGAGTTGTTGTTATCCGGCTCCTTTTTGAAGTGATAGTTTTCAATTATTTTCAATCAATTTGGGGGTAGGGAATCAAGGAGGGTTGTGCAAAGTCGTGTAGTCTGTTGCATATAGAGAAGACATCAAATTTCTATATATTTTTTTACCTACCTAGTCTCGAAAGTTGAGGATGAATCATGGAGGAATGTGCCAAAACTGCTCCCAGACTAAGAACACAGAGTATAAGGTTTTTGGGTTTTAGATTTGAGAAATTAATTGTCTTTGAGCTTGTTGATGATGAGGATGGAGCAGAGGTGTCTATGATAGTCTATCTATATAAGAATGTCCATATGTAACCTGAATCAGGGAAATAATGATTTGATAAGGCGAGACGTACGAGGTACTTATCTCAATGAGGGAATTAATAGCCAGCAGAAGACCTCGACTGCTTCATATGCAGAATAATAATAAGGGAAATAATCTACGGTAGTTGAAATCTTTTTGAAATGAATAGCCAACTCTTTGAGGTGAGAATGGCTTAGCCTCCTTGGCTTGGGATTCTCACAAGTAAGTTAGGGTAGTAAGTTGATAATTTTGTGCTTAGAAATTGAAGAAAATCCAGAATTATAAGTTCGTGAGTTGTTTGCACTTTTTTTGGGGGATGATCATGTTGATTGTTGATGAGATGATGTTGTGAGTGGTGGGGAGAAATATGAGGACTCGATACTTTAGAGGAGTGCTGGGCTATAATAATATCATTTTTATGTGTCAAATATCCTCAGTTCACAGCTTATGTATTTAAATCCCCCTGACTGCCAAATCACTTGGCACTACTAACTTGTAAAGTATTAAAATGCAAGCTTTTGCCCAATTATTTATTCAGATTCTCAGATGCAATTGGAACTGCAGTAGTAGGAGGCTTTATGAGGGATGAGTGTGTACCCAGTACCCGCTTGAGTTTCGTGAGTAGTAGTCTTATTGAATCAACAGAGCCGTTTAGGTACTATCCAGTAGTCTGTTGGATTGCTTAGAAAGTGTGGATAAGGACTTATCTTGGATTTTAGGTTGCCCAAGGGTGAGTTCATAGTTTGCAGAATTTATGAGCGACATATGTGAGAGAGAAGTGAGACGGGGTTTCTTTTTGCGACATGTGGGTAGTATAAGACTTTGTTGATATTATTTCGTATGGGATTGCTATTGTGTTTTAATACCAGTTTTTGTAGCATTTCTAAGGCTGTTTAAAAACTGGATTGATTTCTTTGCAGATAATTTAGCAAGGTGTTTTGAATAAGAAGCTGGCTCAAAAAGATGTTTGGAAGTGTAATCCCTGTATCGGCTGTATCGCAGATGTGCCCGGAGATCTTGTAATCGGTATTGGATTTAATTTGAAAGTGGAATATATTTGTTCAACAGTTGAGGGGCTTCTGGTTGTTGGACCACTTTGTTTCCCAGTGATTACTAAAGGCTCCTGTTGCTAGAGATCTCGTATATTATATATGTTATGTATAGGATGGGTCACAAGTGGCTAGCAAATGGTGTTCGTGGAAGAGCAACAATTGTTCAGAGAGGAAAGGTGAAAAAGACGGGAGTGTAAGGATCGGAAGGGCAGATACGGCCCTAGTGGGTTTTAAGTAAGGCAGATGCGGATTTTGTGCTGGAAGTTCTGCATGGAAATGTATAAATTGCTTTTTTGACCATCCCTGGAACTTGATAAGGTCTCTCTCTGTTTTATAGAAAAAGTCTGAAGTCGATAAGGTCTGGCTTGGCTGGGTATATGAGATGCTGATGGTGTGGTGGATGGGACAGATGTTAAGGAGGTCATAGACGAGGTCTGAAAAGAGCTGACAGTTGTTCCCCTCCAAAACTCCATCTGCTTTTTGCTCCTTCTTTTTCAAAGCTTATTTACCTGTCCATTTTATATGTCCTGGATGGATCCCTTCCAAGAGTTGATATTTTCTCTGTTATAGATTACGCATAGGTATATCCGTATCTCTTATACATGTCCGTTGATTAGGACACTCTCTCGAACCGTAGTACTCGTAGTAATAGTAGTACTGTACAGAGATAATTTTATAAAAATGGTCCTCTCCCTATGCCACGGTGAGTTTTAAGAGTTTACAACTCTCTGCTTGTTTTGTGGAGTTTTCATTTGATTTGGCTGTCCCAGGTGTTGCATTCGTCCCAACTGACGGAGAGTGCAAGCAACAAGTTTACTTTTGAGAACAGATTGCAAAGCCACTATTAAATAATTTATAAGCATCTGTATTTATCTGGAAGTGTGGAGGTGACGTTTATTTAATGGGGAATATGATGAGTCCGTACTCTGATCCCGGTAAAATATCCTTGTAAATAATGTAATAGTGGGATGGTGATAGTTGATAGGAAGGTTTACAGGATGTTCTGCACAGTTTGTGCAAATATCTAATAAACTACAGACGAAAAAATCCAAACGGATTCACTGATTTCCCTCCACTGGAGGAATTTTTTATGGATAACAGTAGGTACGAGATATGATAATGAGACCCGGGCTTATGCGCTGTCTCACTGCTTCATTCTTAGTATGGATGATGGTTGAGGTATAAAGTATAAGAAGGAATTGTGAGGTATTGACTAAGTTCGATATTCAATGAACTGGGTTAAAATATGATAACAACATAAATTAAATGTAAGCATGTGCCCAGTTGTAATGGGTCTGGAGCGTTTGGAGGTCATAGGGTGACCTCAGGATAAGTTGCAGTACCTTTTCAGCTTATGTGGAGGTGATGATTGATGGATCAAATAGTTTGGTCGGTTTATCATAATGTAGTAATTTACGTAAACAGAGGAGGTTTTTTAAGAGGATTATCATTATATTGGTTGTCAGTTTTGAAGTAAATCGGGTCAATTGGTTTTTTTGTGTGTTTATTTACAAATCGATTATGGTTATCATACTTACTCTGATTTGGTTCGGTCTCTAATTTACAGATTTGGCTTGATTGGTAGGAGAACTACATTGGCGTTTTGGAGTAGAGTGGCACAACAGATTGCGGACAAAATTACGAGTCTCTTCTAAATATTGGGAAGCAACAGTTTGGCTGGAGTTGTTGTTGACAGAAATATAGCGAAATAAATCCCAGTGCCGTGCCAGGTGAATGAAAGGAAAAGCCGGGATATCATCTCCATCGAATCGAGCCATAAGCAACAGATAAACGGTTCTATATAAGGAAATAATAAGCGTGGCAAGCTAAGACTGGACTGTCTTCCTAAAAGATTTGTGAGAAAACTAAGGCTATATGCCTATATGTGTTCAATATTTCAATTGTAGTTGTAGAGTTGAATTTGGAATCGGTTGAATGGAAACGGGGGTCGTAATCTGAATTTTGTATTTGTTGGACAGGGTAGAAGAAGTACGGAATACGAAGAGGACTCCAAAGGGGGTAGCAGACTTGATTGTTGGGAAAAAATAAATTTTAATCTAAATCCCAAGTTAACCGGCCTGGCCCGTTGCTGCTGCTTCTACGTCTACTGCTTGGTGGGTTCCACTGTTGCTGATGTTACAGAAAAAGGGATTTGAATAGAAAGTATATGAGCTGGTTGGTAGCTGAAAGAGCCCGGTGCAGTTTGGGATAATAACTGAACCCCCCTCCTCGTCTTTCCGTCCTCAGGTCTAAGCCAGGAGGTGTTCAACTTCCAACTTGAAGCTTTAGTTGAAATACAGAGTCCGACAAGTGAGAAGCTAGACAAGAACCGTTCTCTCGGCATTTACTCACAGTTCACAAACTCATACAAGTTCTTACATTGAGAAGACTTGGTAAAACTCGTGTGAAGGATCAATAACTGTTATATAAAGTGAATAATCTCCTCATTTGATTTTTTTTAAAGAAAAAGTGCGATTCAAAAATTTGAGATCAATGAAGACCAGACTAATAAATGTCTCAACATCGAGGCTATCACCGGTGGTGGTTTGAGTGATTGGCTTTGCCCTTAGTTATTAAGGAAGTGGTCCTTAGGAGATAAGGAAAGAAATCTTATCATCTGAAGATCACTCTTGGATCATTTATTCAGCATTTAAGGAACAATGCGGTGGCCAAACAGGACATTAATTTTTACCTCCTCCGTCGTCCTCCTCTTAATAGTCACTACCGTACCTCAGGTAATAATAATGCATTCCAGTAATTAATTTTAATCAGAACTTGAGGTGGATTAATGTACTCTGGACTAAATCAGATAATAAGTCCGTTTTTACGACGAGTTACTGCACTTTTGTAGAGTAAAATCCTAAACTCAGTATTAGTCTTAGCCAAGGTTAACAATTTTTTTCGGGATGAAGTGGCTAGAATAAAAAGAGTTGGAAGTCGAGCTGCTAAAGTGTTAAGTAATGTAAAGTTTTTTAAAAAGGCGAGGATTATAAGCTGCGTATTTCTCTGTGGATACTCGACACTCTCGTATGTAAGTTTTTGATGGAGCTCGCTGATTTCCCACGGGAATGATAGATAAGAGTTCAACCACTTGAGAAATTTTATAGTAGACTTGGTAGGAGCAAAGGAACTCCTCTTCTTTAAAGTTTTAGCTTAAATACATTTTTTATCTCAAATAACTCCCGTGGATGGTTTGGGTTAGTTTTGTAGGAGGTTGCTCAGGTTCCTCGCCTTCTGCTTTCATTAATCCTAGCCTCATGTTGATGGTTGATTTGATATAATTTAATGAGTATGCAAATTGGGTGTTTACAAAATTAAAACAACCGTGTGGGCTTTATTCGTGTATTACAGGTGCGGGGTCTTGGAGGAGTCTTCGAACTGAGAATAAGGTCGTTTACCAACCCTTCAGGGAGAGATGGGGAAGGGCGGTGTTGTGTCGGAAATAATGTTAATAAGACGAGGACTTCGTTACCATCATCAGTGAGCAATGTGGCTAATAGTTATTCTCCGCAATTAAGTGCTAGTAGTTCATCGGGATACAGTGACAATGCAGGGGGTGGAGGGGGATGTGGCAAAGGACAGTGTGCGACAAAGTTCAGAGTCTGTGTCAAGCACTACCAGGTGACAATTGACCCCTCGGGCCCTTGCTATTTCGGAGAGACCGACACGGAGACTCTGGATTCCAACAATCTTACGGATGGTGGACGGACTTTCCATTTCCCGTTTAACTTCCGATGGCCTGTGAGTAGCTTTTCAAAAATTTTGTAAATTCTCCTCCGTTTCAGTTATGTCTGTTATTATGTATGAGCGGCGTGGAAAAAAAGGTTGGAAATATTTCTAATCTCGAGTCTGTAGCAGAGGTTGTCTATTCAACTATTCATGATTTTTTTAATCGGCATGCAGGAGCATTTATTATGATTAAAGGTAGTAACGGTGAGTTAGCTAGGGGTCCCTTTGAGCCCAGTGACTTTTGAATAGTTGAATGGAATATGGACGAAGGATAAAAAGAAGAAGTAAAGTAACGATAACGAGTTTTTACAAAGCACGGTCATATTTCACAAGACCAGTCAAAACCAAATAGAGGTGGGCGAATAATCTAAAAAGCTAAGGAGAGAGAGGTCCCTTCTAAGTACTTGTTTAAGGATGGATGATATTATGATGGACTTTGTAGGGAGAATAGCCTTGCCTTGGGAGAAATGGCTCCTTCAAATCTCACTTTTTGCCCGAGGAACAAGAAGAAGAGTCGCTTCTAAAGAATGAATAGGGACTTAGACACGGTGAGAAGGGTAGAAATTTAAAAAAGAAGCTTGGATAGGAGGGAGAAGGTGCCTTTGGTCTAGAGAAGTAGGCGGGTAGGGTGACTTGAAGGGGTCATCGTGATCAAAGTAATACGATGATGATGATGATGATGATGGAGATCATGTGTATGTAACTCATAATTTGCTCGTGATACACAAAAATTACGATCATCAAGTAGAAGGGAAAGACAGCAGTAGTCTGGTATGGGGGTAGGTAGTTTTGAATCAGATTCTCACAAGCTATTGGGAATCATATCGGAGAGATTTATAAGTTGTAAGTGAAGGTAGGAAGGACCACGCCCCTCACGATCCAGTAGTTCAACTTTTATCAAATTCGGTTACCCCACCGAGAACAGCTCACTGAGCCAACAAATTTTTATACACAATTATATCTCGACTTGGTAGTTTGTGTCTAAGTCACTACTCACTCACTTATTACTTGTAGCTCGAGAGAGAGAGAGGCTAAAAAAGGTTTAAAAATCCTCAGAATCCTTAAGTCAACCTTAGAATTAGATTTGATCCAAGAATATATATCAATAAAAAAAAGAGTTTCAAACTTGGCCTGGTATGTTGTTGTGCTTTAGTATATTGTCTCTCTATACTATTTATGAGAAGAGATGGGTTTGATTTTTTATTTAAAATTCTAAACGTGCAAGTCCACGCCCAGACAATATTGATACGACGGGGTCGAGTCTTTTTGGCTCAGCTTCTCTGAGGAAGGAGTGAGTGAGTGAGATCTCGATCTGATGATATGATAGTAGTTTTTTATTTAGAGAGGGAGTGCAGAGTTCAGGTCAATTATTTACTCCTGCTACAACAATCAATAATGGACTGACTTGAATCCCAGATATGGATAATTGGACATTGTTCTACGGACTAGGGATCGCATTGTGATCTACCAACAATATCTGTAGCAACTCAACAATGTAGTAGAGGCTATAGAGTCTTCCATCCGCTTTGTTCGACTGTGCGGACTGTATGCAAATAGTTATGCTTTTCCGATGACATGTTGAAATTAGGTTTGACCCTAAGTTTGAGTAATTAAGGTCAGGAATTGAGGTGTGGATTGGATATGGAGTAAGTGAGCTTATAATTCAGCTTATCTTTAGCTCAGAGGGTTTGAGGTTGGGATTTGAAAAGCAAGAGAGATTGGGACTTGTGTGAAATGTATTTAGGGTAGAAAGTGTTAAAATTTGAGAATGAGAGATTGGCAGATGCTGGCTAATTGTGTTTGTTGATTTAACTCAAAGTTAGTATATATTGGAAAGGGTCTTGGTCTTGTTCAAAGGTTACTTTTGTTAACTTTTTTTTATATATTTAAAGTCCCTCTTGTCTCTCTCTGAAGCTGAAGAGTTTCCCAAGATTTGAAAGATTTCCTAAGAAGTCGAAGGTGAAGTTTAGGGGAGCAAAGAAAAAAAATAATGAGGAATAATGATGATTTTTTGAAGCTACCTGAGCTCATCTTTCTTTCTTCCAAGGTGTTCATCGGCAACTGTCATCCCTTAAACTCTCTTAGAGTTTCTTATTTACCATGATCCCTAGGACTGACCCAACTTTTTGGACGTATTGTCTAGGCTACTACTACTAGGAAGGATTTTTGGGGAGTCGTGGAGCTAAAAACTAACCTCATACTATAAAGGAAGTCATATGGTCATGGTTATCATAGTTTGTTAGTAGAATTAAGGTGTTTAAGGGAGCTGAGGACTTAAGGGAGTAATAATAGGGCCAAGATAGACCGTGGGAACGTGAGGCTCGGGTAACAACAAAAGATATACACAAGAGTTTAAGATGTGGAACAGGAGCACCAGACGGTAGACAGGGTTCTTATTCAATAATGCCTAGGCCCTGTGTGTCAGTATATCTCAGTATATATCTGAGTTTGGAAACCTTATGTGAGGATGTAGTTTAGGAGTATGTGTACAGTAGTAGTGTGTGTACTTTGTAGCCTTAGAAGCTGGGAAAATCCTCGTGGAGATGTTTGAAATTGAAAAGGGTCTCCTTGAGTCCAAATCCCTTCTTACCTGTTGTTCTCCTCTCAAAACTTAAATCTGTTTTTGTCTCTATTTTTCCAGGGTACGTTCTCCCTCATCATTGAAGCCTGGCATCATCAACATAATGGTAAGTCTACCTCGTCCTTTTTGATATGGAAACCTTAACAAGTTCATAACGGAGATTGAGAAAGGATTGGATCCTCTGGGAACGAAGGATGTAGAGAATACGAGCATAGTAGCTTAGGAGATTTCAAGATTCCCTAGTACTAATAAGAGAAACAAGAGCCGGGAACAGCATATGCAATCCATGTGCTAATAATCGAAAAGGACGGGCGGAGGGAGCCCTTAGAACTGGAACAAGGAGTTTCGGTTATTAAAGTTGGGCAATAATGTAATAATAAGGGACCTTAAGTCCCTATCTCAAAAGGAGACTGAACTTGAGCAACACATCCTGTCTGCCTGTTCATTTCATGTTTTTGATCATCATCCCCCGTCTTGTTGAATATATATGTGTGTCCCAATCCGCTCTCTGTTTTCCCTCTTGGTCTAGATTCTTTTTGGACATGTCCTTATTATTATTGTAGGATAGCAGGAAACAGGAAATCTCAACAGTTGGAGAACTTCCTTCTAAAAAGCTGGAAAAAGGGGTCTCCCTCTTCTAGGATCAGTTCTAGGGCTCCAAGCTCCTTTCCAAGGCTTCTCTAATCCAAAATCCGTTTTTATAGGAACGGATGATGGGTCGTAGGTCATGAATTCCTGATTGATTGTCCCCTCTCTCTCTCTCCTTATGGGATGAAAGAGTTTGTAAAATAATGGACAGGTTTGAACAAGAGGGTATCATCAAGATGATGATGATGATGAGGAAGGAAATGAATGGTGGGAAATGTTATCGAGACGAGAGACCCGGTTTGATTGAGATATGATTGTGCTCCCAGTTTTAGGGACTTTGTACGTGGGATGGAATTAAGCAGGAAGATTTTTATTGAATGAAGTGGAATACTTAATCATGAACAGAGAGCGGTTGGGACAGGAGATAAGCCACACATGCATACACAGAGGATATATAGGGACTTTTTTTGGGGGTAATATGTCTGTAGAAAGATAATGGGATGCATGGGCATATCCGTTTAAAGATCTTGTGGCTTGGATGTATTAAGTACAGTACCCTCTGGCTCTGATGATTTCATGATGGGATTGAGTTGAGAGAGAGAGATTTCCTCTTCATTTGAATTTCAATTAGAAGTTTGGACGGGTGAGATGTGGGCACAATAAAAGGAAACATTTTAATTTAGAGACGGATGAGGGGATTAAATAAAAAGGCAACTAGATGAGATTTGAGGCTCGAAAAAGTCATTGAAAGAACTGAGAGAGAAGGCCAGAGAGCTCCTTGATCCACTCTGCTTTATAATTATCTCTAGTTCGTAGAAAAGAGTGATAACGATATGAAGAGAGAGAGAAATATGGCACAGAGCCCAGGAAGTGTTGTGGACAAATGTAAATGATATTATTTGGCTAATAAATATATTTTCCCTAAACAATTAAACAGCTTCCCAGCGACTGATAACTCGGATGGCCATCCAACAATACCTGGACATGGGGGAGGAGTGGAAAGACCGAGAATGGTCAGGAAATGAAGGTAACGTCGCCCTCAACTATGACTACCGAGTTCGATGTCTTCCAGACTATTATGGAGATGCTTGTGACAAGACTTGTCGAGCACGTGATGACAAATTTGGACACTTCACGTGTTCGGACCAAGGGGACATTGTCTGCATGCCCGGGTGGACTGGGACTTACTGTGAAAAAGGTTAGTTGTACTGGATTTTGATGATTTAGATTGGCTTTCATTCATGGTACATGTCGGGGACACACAAGTGTTGGTAAGGTTGAGTGTACTAGCTACTCAGGAAGTAGGCCTGTGTCTCTCTAGAGACCAAAGAACTCGGTAATAGTAGTAGTGTCGGATAATAGAGTCTTCGTGTGTGTGTGTGCTTTTGCTTATGTTGTAGAGATATTTCCCGGATGGAAATATGATAGTGCAGCTGGGCAACATCCGACTACGACGACCGTCAAAAGCAGCATCGACAGAGTTCGAGACGGAGGATGTTGGAGGATGAAGAAATAATATAATAAATCCTCCGTAACATACACATCATATCCGTACAAGTCGTTTGGAAGAATTACTACAAGAGAAGAGGTTGAGGACGGAGTTATCCTCTTCTGTTGTGATGTGATTATTCGCAGGACTCAAGTCGGTCATCAAAAATGTTGTTGGCTTGCTCCTGCCTGCTTTCCTCTTGCTTTTATTTCTCGTGTTTTTTAAGGGAAAAAAGAGTTGAGGAAAGAAAAAATTAGTTGGAGTTAACATGAAGAGGAGGTGGTAGGAATTAGGAATACGGTAGGTAGACGATGTATGAGAGCAGTGCCTTTAATCCTGCTTCATGATGATGATGATGGTGGTGGAATATTATTGCATTTTTTATCCACTTTTGTGAATAAAGCATTATCAAGGGTTTAAAAGTTGGAGTCTTCTTCGAGCCGAGGTATTGCTGGATTGGTGGATGAGGAATGTGTGAGTCGTGACCAAATGATGAGAAGACCAAGTGGAAGGCACTCGCCTGGAACACCAGAATTCCCATCGGCCCCCGTGTGGTTAACTTCAACTTTTTGATATTGTTGAGGTGGATTTGGATGATGGTAGTTTATAGTTGGTCCTAGGAGTTGGAACTACCAGTGGTGGTGGATATGCTTCCTTACCTTTTGCCACAAGACATAAGAGTCATCAAAGTAGACGATGAACTTGGTCTTCTTCTCCAAGCTCAAGAAGTTGTTAAAAAATCCTAATTGTATCTAGAGAATCTAGACTCCTTTACCTGAGCTACTACTCCTTATAATCCTCTACTACTTACACTACTTACTCCTCACTTGTAAACTAAAACCCGTCCAGCCCCCGATTTAATTAAAAACTATTTTTTTTCAAACTCCTTTTCCTTTCTGCTCATACTTTTTAGCTCTTGTCTTAGTAGGAGCCTCTGCTCTTTCCTCCGTCTTCTTTACATATTTATGCGTCCTCTCTATGCAAAGTGTCCCAGTTCATGTCACAGCTTTCTAAGGCTGAGATGGTCCTAGGACCTTTTGAGATTTCCTAGGGGATGATGGGACGGATGTAGTAGCAGGCTTGGGTTTCTCAGCATATTCCTCCATTCAATAGCTTAGAAGGGTTGAGAAGTGGAGCGGTAACATGTGTCCCATCTTATTTGATAGACTAATGGGTCGGGAGCCGTTAAAAAAACCCCCGCCGTAGATATCTTGTCCATATCGATGAGTAGTAGATTAAAAATGTGTAGTAAGAATAAGAAGTCGACATATGGATGGAAGTGGATTTGGGAGTTTTAGCAGAAAGTGTTGGTTCTTACAAGTTGGAAGGAGTCTGGTGACCAAATGGATGCCAAATGCTGATACAAACTGTTGCAGATGCTACGCACCTATCCAAAGGCATGGAGTGTATCACAAGCTATTAACAGTCTGCTCGCTGGTCTCTCAGGGTATCTGAGAAATAGTATGGAAAAGTGGATCTAGTTTTGAGCGTAATTTTTAGGGGATATGAGAGAGGATGTATGGAAGAGCTGCGTATATAATATTATGATGATGAACATGATTATCGAGGGAGCAGATGTTCCTCAGGCCGGTTGTACCCATCTGGCACGTGCCCTTTCGGGGTGATGAGGATAAGAAGCGTGCCAGAGCTACCACACCAGGCCTCATTTACTTATCATGGCGTCCCTCCGCTATCTTCAGTCCCATGGACTTTGTATTTACCAAGACACTTTGGCATCTCTCTCAAAAGCCAAAGGTGCTAAGGGAAAGCAGATAGATGCAACAGGCGTTTCGTCATAGACTTGTGGAGGGAAGTTGCAGAGTTTTTTTCTCCCCGAACTTGTAGAGCGTCTTTGTACTGCTTGACCATGTGCTGCTATTTCTTTGATTTCTATTTGACCTTTGGATTTGTAGGATCTGGGGAGAAGATGGTGTTTTGCAAGAACAAGTTGCTCCTTAGAAAATATTGACATATGGTCATTTCATCTCATCTGCTTCTTCATCCTCCTCCTGATGGTCATCTTTAGAGCTTCTAGATTTTGGGAGTCAGTTGGTACTGATTTCGGCTTGGGAGTTGGGATAAAATGATTGAAGGTGTGCGTTTATGCGAGGGATTGCGAGGGGAAATAATTTAGATTGATTCCTTGGATTTGTAAATCTAGTGAGAGGGAAAGCATTTGGAGGGGGTAGGAGGGGGTAGGTTTTCTAAAAAAAATAAGGTTTTGCATATTAAATGAGATTGCATGTCTTGAGACACATAAGGCTCGTGTTATGGCGTTGGACTCGTTAGTGTTTTAACTAAATTAAACATTCCCATTATTGTTGCCTTCCTTGCCATGCACTCTCCCCACAGTTAATTAAGAAGAGTCTCGAGGGTCTGGATGTAATTTTTAATTCACATTAAATGATCCTCTCGGGTTGTGTAGGTGTGCAAGAAGCTATGTACTGTAGTGAGGGAGACTCTTAACCTAAGGGATTCTGAAAAAATGTCAAACTTTTTAAAACGATGAGAGTAAAGCTGATGTTGACTTTGGTTCGTGGCTTTTGACACGCAACCCTGTGCTTGAGGAGTTGAGATTAAGTCACACCACACTTTTTAAGATGGACGGGAGTGGGTAGTCTATTAAAATCTCAAGTCTATTAGAATATTTACTAAGATTGAGTACGAGGTGGATGTGGATGCTGGGGTTATTTTATTATTATTCTGTGGCTTACTCTCCCCATAAGTTTTTACGAGACTGGGGGGCTGTGAAGGGTTTAAAAAAGTTTTTAAAGTTTTTTAACAAATGCCAGTTGCGTAAGATTATGTGTGTCACATTTAAATGTCCCCATGAATAACTAGAGAGAGAGAGAGAGGATCACCCTTTGGAAATTGAAAGGGAGATTGGGCCAAGGGTGAAAGGAAACCAAGAGGGTTGTAAAGGTAGAATTTAAAACCCGGGGGGATAAAATATGAATGAAAAGCCGTTGGTTTATCTACCTCGATTGTCGTGGACTCTGGCTCAAGATCTCCTATTTAGAAAGGATGCTATAGTGTGTGTGTACAGGGGTTTAAAATCCCCGAATACCGTTGAGTTTCAATGCTAAAGGTCCGTACACGGATTATGGGGGGATGGGGATAATAATAGCCTAATAATAATGGCGTGGCTTTTCTTCCCTTCGCTCCTCCATATAAAATGTAGTGTGTGTGTTTATAATGTACGGAAACCTGTAAACGAAGTCCCAGCTGCCTCCCGATACCAAAAACTTCAGGCCTTCCAGCTGCATAGGTCAGGAACATCTGCCAGGAGAGTTTGGACTGCAGTTGCACTAGTCCTTCCTATCAGCTAGAGTCAAAAGAGCCCAAGCAACCCCCGTCACTTTGTGTATCAGTCCGTTTTTTCGGGGACGAGCGGGTGATTATTTTGTATGGGATATGAGGATGATGATGATGATGGGGATATTTCCCTTCTATTTTTTACCAACTTCTAAACTCGTCTATATCTTTCTATGGAGGATTGTGGAGTTTTTTAGAAAGATGTTTTAACTGACGGAGTGTGTGAGTGCCTGCCTGCCTGCCCGTGGTGCTAAATTTAGACTCTGAAAAAAAACGTGATGGCTGATATCCTTCTAGTTAGAATTACCCGATGCAACGCAATGCCATGTATATGAGCTTATTATGTGGTACGGAGTTTGTTCAGAGGATGTGTCCTGGCTGGTCGTCTCGGATCGGATCATGATTATGGTCCCGGTGTTCCTTCTCATATGGTTTTTCGGAGTTTTTTTATCCCCGGTTCGAGGGTTTGTTCCGGTGACTCGCTTTCTGAGATTACCTCTTGTGTGAGGAGATGAAGCGGAGAAGGTCGGCTTTGAGAGTTTCATATTTTATAACTAATCATGTTTTGAATTTGAGAAGTACTCACTCTGCCTAGGGAGGAGTATATATGAAGCTATTTGTAGTTGTGGATTTATAATTAGGATTGATATCACTTTTGGAATTAGTTGGCTTGCATCGTAAAAAAAAAATATCCTCGCCCGAGCTTGGCTTTAAAGTTTAAACGTTTTTCAAGGAATTCATGTGTCGGATAGTGTGGCCCAACGTGAGTACGGATTGGATAGCTGGTGACACTTCTTGGCCCTGGGTTACATATGCGTAAGTAATGATTTTTGGGCTGGAAGAGTTAGGAAGGGTTTCAACCCGCGGTTTGTAGTTTGTAATTGGCAAGTAGGTGAAAAAATGGAGCATCTGCGGTTTATCCACGGTCGATATAGATGTGAAATGGAGCCAAGCCAATCAGTGGGAAATAAATGATCGATAGAGCGTGATGCTCAGGGACTGGTCGCTTATTGATTGACTTGTACATGTGAATAAGATTATACGGACTTGTAACTTTGTAACTAGCTACGGAAGTTAGTTACAGTCCAGCAGGGCTGGGTGATTTAAAACGTGTGTGCTTGCTGGAGCCTCTTGTGAAGCTTTTCAAGGGGATTGAGTTGTTCATTTGTAGATTGGGTGGAGATGAGTCTGGTCTCAATGAGCCGTTAAATCAAAACGGAATTTTTTAAATTTAGAAAGGCTTTTAAGCTTAAAATTAGATTTGGCTTTTAAATGAGAATCTTGTCTAAGTTTATGTTTGTGTGTATGGGTAGCTTTTTTTAAAAGGTTGGCCAGAGAGAGAGAGTGTGTGGTTGCGTTAGTGTTTGTCATCTGAAAGGGAGTTGTAATTTGTAATGTATGAGAAGTTTGAATGTATGGTATGATGATGTAGGTATATGGGGAGTTGAATCATGGCAATTATGCTGTCAAAATATTGTTAGCCTTAGGCGTGTGCTTGTTCATGCACTTCTGTTTGAGTTTGATAGATAGATCCCTTATCTTTGGTGACATTGGATCATAAGTCAAATCCATTATTGTCTCTCTAGAGGCGATTTATAAATCCGTCTGTGTGTTGTAGCTGAGTGAGTTATTGCGTTGAGTTTATCCGAGTTGTGTCCGACACGTGTCCACCTCCGACAAGAATGAAAAGCCCTTTCCACAAGTATCAATTTGGAGTGTAATCAAGCTCATTGTTTTTTTTGTGTTTTTTTCTAGCCGTGTGTCTTCCTGGCTGCCATGAGACTCATGGATTCTGTAACAACCCAAATGAGTGCCTATGCCATACGGGATGGGAAGGCATGTTCTGCTCTGAATGTGTACTCTACCCGGGTTGCAAACACGGGAGGTGTTCCAAGCCATTCGAGTGCGAATGTGAGGAAGGATGGGGTGGACTTTTTTGCAACCAGGATTTGAACTACTGCACAAATCACAGACCTTGCAGAAACGGGGGGACTTGCTCCAACACAGGTCAAGGCTCGTATACTTGCAAATGCCCTACAGGATTCGTGGGCAAAGACTGCCAGTCAAGGGCTGATGGATGTACTTGCGTTAACGGCGGAACTTGCAGGGTAAGAGGAGTGTTAATTAAATTGTTATGGAGGAGCAACAGTGTAAAGTGTTTTAGCAGCTGAGGCGGATGTTGTTTGGGAAAGTGGGATTATGGGAAAGAGCTTATTACTAATGTATGGGTTATGTTTTGTGTAATCAACAGGAAAATGGAACTGCGACGTTTTGTCAGTGCCCTGAGGGTTGGACGGGTCCGAACTGTGAGACTTTAAGTTTATCATGCTCAGATAGTCCTTGTGTCAATGGGGGAACCTGTACGGAAACCACACAAGTTACTTGTCTCTGCCCGGCTGGCTTTGGTGGGGTTTTCTGTGACACTGCCATCTCCGAACCGACCACAAATGATTGCGGTTGTCAAAATGGTAAGTGTTTGTTTGAAAGAGTGCATGAAATCGTAATTGGGTGTGAAAGGTATGTGTAGGAATTGGGTTATTAAATTATTATTTTATTTTACTCTTTAGGAGGATCTTGTACAAGCTCAGGCTCATGTCTCTGTCCATCCGGAGCTTCAGGTACGAAGTGTGAGACCCGAGTAGATAACTGCGTATCTATCCAATGTGAAAATGGAGGCACTTGTCAATCCATCAGCCGTGGCTATCGCTGTCAATGCGCCCTGGGATGGGCCGGAGACAGATGTGCAGTGTCTGTTAACATTTGTGCGACACTACCCTGTGCCAACGGGGGAACTTGTAGCCCCCTCCCTGCCAACAAGTACAAGTGCGACTGTGTCCAACACTTTGGAGGTCAAGACTGCTCCGAACCTTGTGACTGTGAGAATGGAGGCCTTTGCACGGGACTCAACTCTAACGAGTGCACCTGCCCCCCAGCGTTCGCTGGACCCAAATGTCAATTCATCTCGAATGCGACGACTTATGACACTTTACCCCTTCACGATGCCTACCCCAGTACAGACGAGAGTCTGAGTGCCCAACATGTAATATTTGTGATAATAGTCTCAGTGGCCACCCCCTTAATGGTAGTGGTGGCGGTAGCAGTGGTCCTCCTGCTCAAGCGACGGAAGCGAGCCGAGCAGCGACGTAATGATGAGTTGGCTCGAATTCAGAATGAACAGAACACTGTGCAGTGTCTTACAAAGAAGTGTATTGATCCCCATATGATTGTGAATACTTTAGACATTCCTAAAGCCAAGTGTTCCAATTTAGACTTGAGTTTTAACAAGCCTGAGAAGCAGCAACAGCATCATCAGCAATATCCCTCAATAAAGGGAGGGGGAGGAGGCAGCAGCTCTTGTCTGCTTGATAAAGGGTAAGTTCACCTCACTTAATTTTCTCATTAATATATTCTTTAAGGACTCGTCGGGATTAGGTTGCCTACATTTCTCCTTTTTGAATGAAAAACTTGGCTGAACTTTGATTTTTTAAATCCTTAAGTCTGGCCTGGCTGGGCTGAGGCGAAGGGCTTTGAAGGAGTTAAGTCAGTATAAGCTCTTGACTACTCATGAGGTTTTAAGACTTAGATCCCATAATTAATGGGACGATTAGGGAACTCAGCAGGTTTACTTATTTCGAATGGTGAAGCCAGCCGGTTCTTTCTCAAAAGTTGACTTCTGCTCGTATTTTTCAGATTATTTTAGACATTCGAGAAACTTACTTGCTTACTTAGATTTTAAAAACTGTTCTCTCTGAGAGCTTCAATCCCCTTCGCCGTAGGATCGAAGAGATCAGAGAATTGAAAAGAGAGTCACGGAAAGAAGCCACGGGATTTTGAAAACTTCTCCGTCGAACATTTCACTTCTTCCCTACTTTTTCATTCTTTATTGCCTCATTATTCAGTTTTTGGGATAATTATTTTATTCTCTGGATGAGATTTGGTATTTGAATGCATGTGTGTGTGTGTGTATGTGGATTGTATCCACCTGTGTTCTTGTTCTTGCATCCATGCACAATGTACTTACTTTTGTTTCGCTTCTGATCTTGAGATTTAAGACAATTTCTCTATCTCCTTAATCCCCTCGGGCCACTCTCGGCCCCGTATGGGGTAGCAGAAGAGCATGTTCAAAAACTCTGGACTATAATGTTGGGAAAAAGATGTTTGTGGAATTGGGACAAAAAGTTTATAATTTTTTTCTTTTTTTTGAATTGCAGTGATCTGCTACATCACGGATGCAGTGGCGGGCATCACCATCACCAGGGCAACCGTGTGAGTGGGCTGCTAATCAACACATCCCTTGTCGGTGGCGGAGACTCGTCCTGCTACTCTTCCCCAGTAAATCATTACAGTCCCAAGTCCCTTCACTCAACAAGTAATTCGCATAGCAATATCAATAATTTATCGCCGCAACACTCACCTTCTGTGATTCAACCGCAACCAAACTACGTCCACCAAAACTACCACCATCCGCAACAGCATCATCACCACCACCAGCAGCAGCAACAGCAACAGCAGCAACAACATCAACATAATAATTCATCGAGTAGGGATGATCAACAGATTGTAAAAGATCATAGTCAAAATCTGGCGACTGAGGTTTGACAGTAGATAATTAAAGAATTAGTTTATTTACTTATTTAAAATATCCGTCCGACATACATCCTTACCTCAAGGGTGTTTCTCTTCTTCTCCTTCCCTCTCGGAAACTGTCTGACTTGAAAAAGTAATTTACTCAAACCATTGAATTGGATTCCTCTTTAAAAGCTGGAAAAGAAAGGCAGAGGCTCGATTGACTCCTTTGATTCAATTAGGGGTGGGAAAAAGCCGAGGAGGAAAGGTTCATCCACCACCAACGATTGGAAAGGGCTTCTAAGGATCCAATATGAGAGAGATTGAACTCAGATGTAAGAGCGAGATTTGGTTAAAGACCGAGGAGTGGTTTTAAAATTAATGACAGGCTGTGGCTGCTGCTCTAGAAATGCAAAATGGTACGAGAAAGTAAATGAGAGGGCTGGTCGTGTACACCTCCTCCCAGGCCAAATATAGGATTTCCAGGAAATATCGGAAATTGAAGGGGGTGGGTCAACGAGAAGGTCCGGTTTAATTACTCCCAGGGAGGGGATTGAAATGAGCTGAGAAACTACACATTTCCTTTCTCAAAATCGAAAAGGCTTGAACTGAAAAAAAGCTTGGCAACTTTTTGGATTTTCGAGACGGGGATTTATTTTTCTGTTCCAAGAGAACTTTGTTGAAAAGAAAGGATTTATTTGCCTCTCGAGAAAGCGAGGATTACAATTTAATATGATCTCCTAAAGACTGCGTTGTTCCTGTAATAGCTTAGTATAAAATTAATTGCTAAAACTGCGTAGGTATTTAATTAATTAAATGATTTACACACATACACACCCACACCCACTTGCTATTATATAATTACATAGATACATTTATACATATATATATATGGAGGCATAATATGTCTACACATTTGTACTTAACTTGTTCAGACTTTTTCACCTATCCAGAGAGAATGTGGGGGAAAGAAGGAGAGAGTATTTATTTTTGTTTCCTTAATATTAACAAGATTAGGGAGAAGAAAGGGTTGAGAATATATTTCCAGAGGTGGATCAAGTTCAGAGAGGGACGAAGCACGTTCAATGATAAGGTCGATAAAATAATCTCTTCAGTTGTCCCCTAAGTCATAATTGTAGATTAATTAGTGAGTGTGTAGTAATTATTTTCTAAGTTTGGATTGATTGTGAAGGAGTGGATTGTGTTTGGTATCCTGAGATTTGCTACTCACTCTCTCGTATCATCTGCTGCAAACTATCCCGAAGAGCCCATTTATACATATGCATATCTATGATTATAATTTGATACGAAAAGGTTTAATTAACTAAGTTAACCAGAGTCCTCGTCCGTATATAGTTTTGTGTTGGATTAAATACCCCCTTTCTCTGTCCGTGGCTTTATATACAAAATAGTATCTCTCCCTCTATGTATCTATTACAAGTTGTACTGTTGTTCATTGTTACTTCCTCTCACGATTGTTGGTTCGGTGTGTGTAAATATGCAGGATCTACTATATAATGAATAGAGAGGACGGAGCCTGGAGTTACTAATGGATTGAAGGATTTGAAAGAAACAAAAACTTTCAACAGAGAGAAAAAAAGTGAAAAATGTAATGAAAAAAAAGCAAAGAGAACTTCGTATATGGAGTTTAATAAATAATTTAATAATAAATAAAAGACGATTATTCAAAAGTATTTCTCTTGATTGTTGGACAGAGTGTCCCTCTGCTAATTCCTATGCATTCCCATTCCCCCCGATTTGTTCTCAATTAATTCCCAAACTAATATCTACTACTTGCTTCTCAAAGATAGGAAAGGCAGTAGGGGTGGATTTTATGCAGTTGATTTTTTTTTTTAAATACATATCCTATAGCTCTTTGATTCCACAGAGAGAGTTAGTTTAGGATGCTTGTGCTTGTTCACGGAGCCGTGTCAAGTCAAATGTTCATAAGAAAGCGAGTTAAAGAAAGGATGAGGTTCCATTCAATTTTTATTTAATATTTGACTTGCCACCGCATATCTCATACACTCGAGAGTTTCCCAAACACTATACGCTGCATAATACATGATTAATACCATGAGACTCTTTCTTGTGCATATTAAAAGATCCAGCTCTCCAAATCCAACCTCCGTAGAAAGGGTTAAGGATTACAAGGGGGGAAAAATCTCTCGGAAAAAGGTTATGTCGTAATCTTTGAAGAGAGACGAGAGACGTGAACCCACCACTCCTGGAACCTGTTTCCACCGTAAGTCAAATGATACAATAATGGCTTGTGTGAATTAGTGAATATTATTACAAATGTGATATGTACAATTCACTTTTAGAAATATAAATTATATATGTGTGTCTGTTTTTTATTGTAGATTGGATAGTGGTGAATATGCGGGTGGAGGGGGACTTTGTTGAGCAGAGAAAGAACCAACAGTTTTCTTACTACAACTGGTTAAGACTGTTAAGAGAGAGACGTTGAGTTGGGAGAGTGACAGGTTTTTGCAAACTTCCGTTTGTCAGACCCGTGGGTGTCATGAACTTGGAACGTGTTTATGTATCTTGTTTGATAAAATATCATTATATTAGAGTCACCTCAAAGGTTTCTCAAATCAGCTTGGGCTTCTTTTTTTCTACAAAGAGACAAGACTCAGCTTAATTGGAGGAATTAGCTGGAACGCTCTCTGAAGGTAATTCATTGTCCATTCAAGAGTTGCTGGACAAATTTGGGTATGGCCATGAATCTTTGCGGCCAGTCATTTGGCACTTAATCCCCCTTGTCGGGACGGAGGGGTATAGGGACTTACGATGAGGGGGCTTGCTACGAGGGGGATTTGGTGTCAGTGGCAGGGCAGGTAAATGAATGCATTTTTGTTGTTGGCATTTTTGGCAGGTGTATACAGGAGAATGAAGGTAGAGAGGAGAAGAAGTGCATCTTGAGATCCTGTGGGACACATCTTTGTGTGAGATTCGTTGATTGCAGTACAAGGTGGCTCAAAGGCTTTTTTCCCATAGATTCCCCAATGGAGACGAACAAGGCTGATGTGGACTATGGAAATGCACAAGGGGTTTTTCTTGGGATCTTGTTGTGGATTGAGATTGTGTAGCCAAAGCCAATAGGGTTAGTCATTCACCTGTTTGATGTATTTGTGCATCTCTCTCCTTTTCTCGTCTCTTCTCTATGCATTTGGAGAGGAAGGTGTTCTAAAGAACTTAAGCCTTGTCTTGTTCTACTTGTATTACATGCTACGACAGTGAGAGAAATTCTGGATCCACTCACGACGATCGGAGTATATACTGGTGGTATAGTTTTAGCGGCGGTGGTGGTGGTGGTGGTGGATCCAGAAAGTTTCGAAAAAAAGTATATAAGGGATTGAGGGGTTGGATGATTTAAAAAAGTGAGTTGGTTGGGGATTCATAAAACTTTTGCTCTTCTTCGTCGACTTCTTCGGAGGATTTCCGGTGGACAAACATAATAAATGCTATAATTAATTTACCTTTTCAGCCCCCACTACCAACCCTCCTATCCATCCTTACTTACTTAGCTCTTGCACTTACTTCATACACGTCTTGAAACCACCAGACTTACTTTTTTATTCCTCACAAGGGCATTCCTAGAGGTGGAGGGGGCAGTTTTGTTAAGGATATTGTTTTAAAGCCTCAAGGCTCTAATTACAATTTGTTGGCTGAACCAATTAGCTGGAAACGGAAGCTTTGGACGTGCCCATAAGTTTAGAGCTTGAGTTTTTTTTTGGCTTGACTTGGGTGTGTAGGATTTTTGAAATATATGAACTCAATTGACAGGGGAAACTTAAAGGGATGAATGATCGATGCGTCTTGGTTTAGTACAATTGCTCATATTACTTTAATTACAGTTTGGCATGATTTTTTTTGTTTTTTTATATCTATTTAAACTATTAGGCAAAGTCAGTAGTCGCAAATTAATTCTGTACAATAAAGTTTGCATAGAAGTTTGGGTACACAGGATTTTAATTTCGCGTTTCCAAAATGTCTATTTTTCAATAGAAAATTCAGTAGTGGCTTTTATAAAATAATTTAATTAATTATTAAAGGGGATTAAATTTTTTCAATCCCTATGTAAACCAACGTTAAAAGAAAAGTTAGCCCGTCTTCAATATTAATTTAAAATTTTTATTCGATTGTTACATTATAATATGATCAATAAAATTTCCAACCCATTTTCATCTACTATGAGAAAGTATAGCAAGAAATAAAAATTATGAGTGCAACATCCTGAGGAGCTCCCTTGTACTCCATGAACAAACTAAGCCAATGTCCTACCCCTATTCAACCCCTTTGGCTTCGTCTTATACTTAATTCCTAAAAACTGGCTTCAAATCCTTTTCTGACTTTAAACAAAAGTTTATATAGCAACTTCAAGGTTTCTTATTCTTCTTGTAGTTTGTATTATATTATTCCACTGGATTCTATCCCTCCATATAGACAGACAATAGAAACGGGTGGAAAGAGCTCATAGGACTTTGGAGAGTATCAACTATACACAACATCCAGATGTATAACAACAAGTAGGATGTGTTGTGTTTTTCATAGATATAATTCGTGTAGATATATTCGTCTTGGGCTTTTGGATAAGACGACTTTTTGAATGCTAAATGCTAGCCAGGCGGGCTTGAATTCTTTATATTCTTTTCACTATCATCTATTCTCTATAGATTTTTTAAAAACTTTTTAATGCCACCACTGCCACTACCATCATCATCGCCACCACCACCACCAACACACAATCTATTAACTCTAGATACGAAAGGCTAACTGGGTAGTAGACCGGACCCTTTTTATTTACGGCCCAAGGAGTTTCAAATATATTAACTATAAAACTATAGAGGGATAAGAGACTGTCATTATTTTTATTATCATTTCCCCCTCCACAATATTATATTTATTAGTATTATTTATGCATCATATTCTTAAGACTTGTTTTTTTTTTACTATTATTATTATTATTATTTTTTATCCCTTTCTGTCCCTCAATATCTGCATATCTTTCAGTACACAGAGACACTATGGACTTTGAAAAGTCTCAAAGGCCCAACCTCCACAGAATTAGTCAAGTTTTATGACGGAATTATAAATCTCACAAGAGAGTGTGTCCACTCCAATGGATTTCTCGGATCTTGACGACGGCTCATTGTTAGGACCGCCACTCCCCCTTACCCATTTCTGTGGCTAATCATATATTATTTTAATTAACTGTTTGGGTGAAGAATAAAAAATTATTTATATAATCAATGGCTTCTGAAATCACAGTTCTCCTTATCATCTTCATTTTTATGACTCTCTTTTGTTAAGGTGAGTTACAACTCTTGAACGGCTTCTAGACTGATTTGAAATCAGTGATTTGCAGGGGATTGCATGTACAGTTAGGAGTTAGCAGAGGCTTGCAATTACATCAAATGGGTGATAAACGATTAATAGCCTTGAGATTAGATTTTATAATCCCTTGTATAGTAAAGCTGCTAAATGATTTTTGGTACTGTTAGGATTTAAAAAAGGATAGCCTGAGTGAAATGATTTGTTATAATGAATACATAAGTCGAAATAGAAATGAGACGTTTTTTACGAAGCTGAGGCTGATAATCTTTAAATCTCTCCACGTTGATAAATCAAGTGAGATGAATGAAAAAAATCAATCAACTCGATACACGGGAATTAAAAACTGGGTCTGGCCTAAGCAAAAAAAACATAACTGACAGTTGATTGACTGATTAAGTCTTTAAACTTGTCAATATATAGAGTGGGTCAATAATCCCCAATTGTTTCTACCTTTCTCCACATGTGAGATAAAAAGTAAACAATGCAGTCCCAACAATCGTATCCAACAATGCCAAAGCAGACAAGGTAGATTTTCCCTGCAATCCAATAAAATAGAAGCTAAACTGTTCGGATTGTATATGAACGTGAGGATTTATTTATTTTCCAAACTTTGAAATGCTATTTGAGCTTGGACAATGGGTTAAATGTTTCAGAGCAGTAACTGAACAAGATAAGCCTGTAAGATAACCGGGTGGTATTTAATAAATTTCAAAAGCTATAGACAAAGGCTATTTTAATCAATAATCGATAATGGATTGACAATCAAGTCATCAACCATTGAGGAAGATTAACCTCAAGAAAAGGGCGTGTGCACACAATCCACTTAATTAATTAGCTCGTTAAGAACACATAGGGATTTTCTATCATTTCCTTTTGGTCATAGGCAGTCTAGTCAGTCAGTCTTGATTGAATTAATCGTACCATTTACATGACAAATCAGGCCATTTTGAAAAAAAAACAATTCAACTTTTTTTGAGCATGAAGCTTGAACCCCCAACTTAAAAAACTGCAATGGGTTTACAAAGACTAAACAAACAAAAATTTGCACAGTCATCAAAATGTAAAAAATTACCGTCACTTTCCTCACAAAACGATTTTGCAAAGGAGAAAATAAAAGCCATACCGAGTCATAGTTAACAATGTTGTGCAAAAGTTTTTTTTTAAGAGACAAGTCAGATTTTTTTTAAACCCCCACTGCCTCATAATTTCTTGTTAAAGTCTTGAGCTTCTATAGTCTGGAATCTATTGAAAAGGGAAATGTGAGAAAGCCAACGGATGTTTGACTTTGTTTCCCAACCCTTTGAAAAGTCACTTGTGCAAACTTTACTCTCTGAGAAATGTCTGAACTGATCTGCTGAGGGTAGGCAGAGCCCACATTGACAACTTCCATCATGAGATGTCCATTCTCAAGCATTTTTTAATTGTTTAAAATATTTAAACAAGCCCTAAACTGTCTCTACATCTTCCACCCCCAGAAGAAAGAAAGAGAGAGGGGCAAACCCATCGGAATAAAAAGCTAATAACGAATAAGCCCAAGAAAAGTTCATAACTCTTTCAAAAGTCTTGACTTGACAAAGGCCGAACCTCCAAAAGCTCATCTTTAGCAGCTTCAATGATAATGACTTTTAAAAAAAGCAAGGTAATTTATATAACAGAGGATAAAAGAATGAGAGAGAGAGAAAACAAACGTTGGGGCATTCATTGTTAGATTTGGATTGTTGTTGTGTCCCTATGGACTTTGGAGAATGGAATGCTCCCAACTGTCCCAACTGACCAAAGAAGAGCGAGGAAACAGAAGCCTCTTCAAATCAACTTTTACACACTGACCATCGTTGAATAATAATAAATTGTCCAAATAAATTATCATAATCATTTATAATTGTTAATTGTTCCGAAAGTCTCTTTGTGAGCCATTATGGCATGGGGTATTATTATTATTATTAAAGTTATGATTATTAGGAAGGGTGCCTCTGGAGATTTTTAGTAATCCATAGTTTGTTACACAGGCGGAAAGTGAAGGAAAAATCCGGGACACAAACAATCTTGAACATCTCTCTCTCTCTCGAGATTCCCTGGAGAAACAATGGAGGTGAGGGAGAAGATTGTGCTGGACTTTTGCTGGAGTTATTATTTTTGATCACATAGCTTTTCCTTACAAGGGGATTTTTAATTGTTTTATCACCCTTTTTAATTAAGCTCAAAATAAATTCACCGAGTTCATGGACGCAAAGAGGTTGGGTTGGAAAAGCGTGTGGGCTTTATTAATCTTTATTGTTCCTTCTGTAATAGGCCTTGATGGGCTTGGGAGCTTCTTTTTTTTCGTTTTAGGTTTTAAAGACAATCGGGAGATAAAATTTAATGGGCTTGAAAAAAACATTATTTAAAAAAAAACTATTCTTAGGTTTAAATAGAATTATTTTCCAGGGTAGATGACCCCAAGGGGTTTGTGGGGACGATTTTTATTCATCTTACTCGGTCATGAAATTGTGAGGAATTTTTTATTGATCAACAGACGAATACGATATTTAAATCAATGTCAATAACAGTTCATTCATTGTCTCTATTCTTAATGGCACAGACAATTACATATCCTAATTTCCTAACTACTTGTTAATGATCAAAGCTATTAACTATCAGAGATAAAAGCAATCGAGGGCAACCTTGCTCTGCTGTGAGGTTACATTTTAACAATGAGCTGGAGTCGATTGTTGTCCATGGAATAATATTCATGCAGATTCCCAATCCTTTTGAAAGACTTTTGAAATCCCCTAAGTCGGCTCAGTAATATTTTTATTGATTCATCCAAATTTTTGATTGTGCTAAGAATGGGAATTTCTTTCTCGTTCCAAGTGCCTTGAAAAACTCAACATCTTATCAATTGCAACATTGAAAATGGTTCAGTTTAGATCTGTGTTCTCAATAGGAGTTATTATCATACCAACTGTTATTATTACAATCCTACTACGAGCGACGCTAGCATTTGCAAATACCGGGGGCAAAGCTACAGCCACAACAACAAAGAAGCCTGTAGCTGACGGAAAAACGGGCTCCACAAGTCGGTGGTTCACTAAAAATCCGAATGACATCCCCGGTATTCAAAAGGGTGAGATTGAAACGTAGTACAAGGAGCTTAAGGGATAATAAGAGGTCTGCACTTTCGGTAAGGTGGAATGTGCAGTTATTACTCCAGTTATGCTAAAAGGCAAAGCCAACTTGCCATATCAGTTTTTAAATAAACAAGCCCACGGAGCCTCCTTATCTTATTGTGCATAAATAAACATCGATTCCCTCAGCCCTTAGCACACTCAGTTTTAAGTCCATAAGGGTATCCATATCTCAAATGTAAAATGGGGATATTTATATTAGCACACTTTTCCCAACGTCCGAGCCCAAACTGGTCATCCACTAATTTTGTAAATTAAGCCAACTTTTATACAGTGACATATAATTAAAATTATGTCATCTTCGGTCCTGACCCTCTTGACACTATTAGTCCTTGTGGCCATGCGTTCAGGTAAATAGGCTTAAACGTACTTGATTACAGTTTCTATAACTAACAAGATTCTAAATAGCTACAGGACTCCAGGGCTACCAATGCGTCGTCGGAGATGGCTTAAAAAATTATATCGACACTACCTACAAACTAGATTTATGGGGTAAATGGTAATAAGGGATGACCCGTGAGGGTCAATGGGGCTTTATGAAATTTATCATACAGGTTATTGAGGGTAAAATTTATGTTTGCCTGGATGAATAAGGGTCTTTCGTATAGAGTTATTCAAAGATTGATTGATTTAAAAAATATATTTTCAAGTTGTCATTTAAAAAATTAATATTATGCTTAATTGAAACTTTTAATTATCTCCAGGAAGGACCATGGGCAAGGGGGCCAAGAGCTTCAAAGTTCAAATGATAAGTACAAACACGAGACTTGGGAAAGTTGATGTTCACACCCTTGGTAACTTTTGTTTTTAAAACAGTGGATTTTAAATCCAAAAAAGTTGGCCAATGTTTTAAATTGTTTGTAAATAGAAAATAGAACGGCGGGAATATTTATCGGGAAGAATCCTCCAGACAATATTTACCATACTGCTGTAGTGGTCCACGGATTCGTTTTCGAATTCATTTTCGACAAAGGCGTCGATGCCACAGAAGAGGTTCGACTGCAGCTTTATTTTGTATAAAAAATATATGCATAAATCATAAAAGCTTTAATAATTTGCTCAGAAAAAGTATCTCAAGGAGAATCAGCCCATTTGGTTCGATGGGAATTTCGAAACGAAAAAGACCCACCCTGAACTCAAAGCCTGGCTCCTTAAAAATCTAAAGACCTTCAAGTAAGTCCGACAGTCCACTAACACATATTAATCTACTGAATGAACTCAATTATATTTATAGCCAAGGAACTTACCATGTGGTTGACCACAACTGCATTCATTTTGCAAAAGCCCTCATCGAATTTCTAGGAGGGAAAGAACCCAAAAAGTTTGTCCAGCAAAGGGCTTGGCTCAAGGAAAAGTAATCGAAAAACATTCCTTTTAATATTAAGCCTTTAATCAGCGACAGTAAATGAATTTAAAAACATTTAAAATTCTAGCAAGAGAATCGGAGATATTGTCCAAATTCTACTCCAATTAAATTATAGCTTAAACACCCCCAAGCCCACAAAACCAAAACCAAAAGGCTGAAAAAGCCCAAGGACAGTCCAGCGGCATTGAAACGGCTTGGAGTAATCCCTAATTTCCAAAACTATGTATTCTATTAAATTACTCAATCTACTAAATAATCCCTTCCTTATTTTTTTATCAAACAAAATCAAAAAAAAATTCACACCTATCTAAATAAATTGGCCAATCCCCAAAGGATTTAATCTAGCGCTAATTCCAGAGCTAAAACCTTCTCGTCTCATCTTATCTCGAAGCGGTGTTGGCCATTAAAATCACGTCCCAAGATATGTTCCAGGAAAGCCAAGCTACCTCCAGCAAATCCACCACCACCACCTCAGTTACTTTTTCCATCCCAATTAAAGTTTGCGTGTCCCTCGGCCTAATGACTACATGCCCTCGTCTGCGTGTTCCACCGGGCCGGTCTCTCATGAAGGCCAGTGGTGGTGGTTGGTGATGCTAGGACACTTGGGCAACACAATCCCCTTGTCCTTTCTTATAACTGCCAAGTCCTCCTTTTCCCATTATTAAGTCCTAATGACCCATCTCTCCTTCCATTAGAATAGGCCGACATTTCCGAGAGATTTTAATCCCTTTTCTCATTCAATGATATGATCATTAGAATATTCTCATGTCCATAGAGAGAGATATTAGACAATTGTGAGGAAAACAATGCCGAGTGTGTTTTTTCCCCTCTGCCCCCTCTCCTTGTAACTTATAAAGGCTCAATTAGGTGGAAATCATGTGGAGAGAGTCGGTGAGTCAGTTTATCAGATTAGTGGATCAGATTCACGGTTCGGAAACCCATAATTTAATCCTTGGAAATATATAGGCCAAACCGTTTCGCAACTTCTTGACGGTTTTTTATTTCTTTCAATTTACATATCATCACTGACACATCCTACATCCCTGAGAAACTGTGAACCGCCGTTGCGGATCCCACCTACCCGTTCCTGCATCTCGTGTCCTCGTCCAATCTAAATAATGTACCTAGTACATTTACTTTTGTAGGGTTTGAAAAGTTTTTTTTTGCAGGAACGGAATTTTGCGAAAAAGGGATTGAATGGTCGGATGTGCTGAAATGATTGGGGTTTTAACCTTGGGGTTTTAGAGACTTTGTGGAGTCTTTTTGGACTAAGTGGTTTATTTTAGAGGCTCATTATGCTAAATTCAATTTAGTAGTTGCTCCGACTTTTGGTATCAGTTAAAATTACTCCTTCCTAGTCTATTCGAGTTGTGGGTATGTGTGTGTGTGTGTGATTGTGGATGAGGATATACAATGTAACAATATTTAATATGGCTGGGTCAAGTCAAGTGTGACGGAGATTGAGAGTTAATCATGTATTTTAATTTATTATGGGGTGTAAAGGATTCCAGAAGTTTTAATGAGCTTTCAATATGCTGCTATGTTATTTATTTTCAAGGAACAGATTTTTTTTATTTTATTGCAATTGAATTAAATTATGGATAATAGCTCGAAAGGTATGGCTAATGTAATACAAAATTGACAGATTTGTATAACCTAGTTCATAAATTATTTTCTAACAACGTTTTTCTATGAAATCGTTGAACTTATTTACCCAAGTTAAAATTTTTAAAGCTGTAGATTTGCTTAATTTAAAAACTCCAATGGAAAACAGACAGAAGTAAAATCTGTGAATTGAAAATAATTTCCATACCATTTGCACTGAACAAAGAAAAAAAATCTCCTCTAACTTATCCTCTTATATCTTATCCCCTTCAGTATTTGTATGAATGACGCGAAGATAAAAAATGTAGACAAGCTGATCAATATTGATTTTTTGACAATCAACGAAAATAGCAAAAAAAAATCCTTGAATCCTAAAACTTATCACTCTCAGCAATGAATTCAGAAGACATGTGATCTATATATTCTAGTTTGCCAAACTACCACAAATTATATATACGCCATTTCCGACTATAAAAAAAAGACATCTTCTAGGAAGGCCGTGATGATGAGCTCAAGTAAAAAATAAATTTATGCACAGTATTGACTTTGGCTATTGGGTGTTGAAATGTTTTAACGGTATTTTTTTTCTTTAAAAAATAGCAACTCTTTACTCTGTGAATAATTTAAACAAGTTCAGTCACCACACACAAATCTACTTTAAAGCTCTCTCATGTGTAATTGTGAACAATTTGGATTTCAAACGTCAGTTGGTTCTTATTACGACCAGTACAAACTTGGAAAGTTAGAGTCTCATTCATAGCACCTTCAATAGGGAGGTTGAGATACAGTGATTTTTGCCTTCTGATTGCGACTGTAGCAAAATACTCTCAACCTTGCTACTGTGGCTTTAGAAGTAACTTTTAGGGTGTTCGTGTGTAAGGATAAATACTGCGATGGACCATTCATGTACTACATGATTGGTTCATCGCAGCATTTATCCTTGGTCTACGAACAACCTAATTTACTCCTTACCCAACAGTAGGAGATGAGAAAGCAAAAATCTCTGTATCACAACCTCCCTAATATTTATCTTGACTCTTGAGCATTCATCATAAATTATTCCTTGGAAGTTATTAAATATAGTTTTTTTTATTATTTAAAAAAAAAAGTTTCGAGGACAGGTGGTTTCTATGATTTCTTGTCTAAATAAAAGTATTATTTTTTTTAAATAGAAACGATCCTAAGGATATTTCCTTACTATTGACATTTCTCATAGGGATTCTTTTTTGGTATTCGCTTCTTGCCATTCTTCTTTGTGGCAACATGTTATGGAAATGCACACACTTGCTTGGCAATACTTTGTGCTCCTCAGCCTTTTCTCTGTTTACTCTGCTTTTGTAATCCAATCAAGTGGGTGCGACTTTTTGAGCTTGGCATTTTTTCATAGCTTTATTGCAAAACATTTGACCATCATAAATATGCACATGAGTGTGTACACATGTCCAAAGATTTAATTTACTTTAAGGAGAAATATAAACTCTAAACTAACATTTGGCCAGCCTCTTTTCATTATATTTATAAAAATTTTGATAATCATTCAACTTGTTGCATTCTAAAGGCTCGAATAATTATTTTAATTTCATCTAAAATTATTTTTAAATCATTAAAATTCCATATTCTTAATTCACGTCTCCCTTTTATTTAAAATCCTCAAATTACAAAAGAATCAAAATAGCAAGCTGTTCTTTCCGTTATATTTAGAAATCTAGATCGGAATTCTGAACTCCTAATATTTTTTAAATCCTCCTTCCTCATCAGAAATTAGTATAAAATATTCTTATCTAAACCAAGACTTGTACTACTAAAAGCACGAGAGTATAAACTCGGTCTGTTGATAAAATTAAAAATATCCCGTTCTAAGAGTTACTCGAATAAAGTTTTTTTAATCATTTCCGAAAATCAGGAATACAATTCCTACCAACTACCTCAAGAACTATATAATTATACCAAGACGAATAAAATCAAAGATACCATATGTGCATAAAAAAATATATGCATAAAAGCTAATCTTGAATAATAGTTGGCATGATTGGTCGTTGTATGTCGGATGTCGGATGTAGAATTCATAAAGAGAAGAAAAAAAACGGGATCAAAACGGAATAGGGGAATTCTTAGCTTTTATATAAAATATCCTATAAAGATAAGATGATAAAACATGATGCCTAAATAGCAGTGAAAAAGGTCATTCACTGACTCCCATAAAGACTCTCGTGCTAAAAAAATACACATACGAAGAGACCCATACGGACTTTTAAGCTAGTGGTTCATACTGTGTATGTTCAGTTAGAATTGTTCAGAAAAAGATAAGAGACTCGCATGGAGATTAGATGATTTCGTGTATTACTTTGAACATCAAACCCGTTACCTTTCTGCGGCCACTTTTGAGACTAGTTCACTCAGTTTTATGGAAACTGATTTACCCACCAGATTCCAACCGGGTCCTCCACAAACTACGTCCATTTCAAAATTTCAATTAAAAAAACAAATACCATCTATTTGCAATATTAAAAAAATCCCTCAAACCACGTGACAAGTGGACAGTCCTCACTTCAAAGCTCAAACGATTTAAACTAAGCTAATTTGATGCTTACTTATCTAGAAAGGTAGTTTGGAGAAGATTCCATACATACAAAGCTCATTTAATTGTTATGAGGGTTAAAGTAGGAACTGATTGTAGTTAAGAAGTTAACTGGGGAGCAATTAGGCAATCTTGTTCAAGGGATCTTTAATTTAGCATTTAATTCCATCTCAATCCCTTCCTTGAAGATTATTATTGATCACGTCATAAAGGGATATAAAAAAATGAGGACGGCTTCGGCTTTTCATAATTAATCTCGTCTTATAGTTATGACTTCAAGATGGGATAAACAGGATGGGGATTTTAGCGTTGGAGCTTTGACTGGGGTTGAGAGACCAGGCTGAGCAGAGTCATATAAAATGATACGGGGTTGATAGGCTTATTAGCCTAATTTAATTAAACCGGGTGGATGTGAATCTCATAAATTATGATGAATCCAGATTTGCAAAAGTTGGCTAGAGTCAATGTGGGAGTTTTTAGAAGGATTCAACACTCGGCTATGAATTTTAATCACTCCCATGTTTTTGTTTTTCACTTGTTGTTGTTTTTCTAGTTTTATGTAAGAAATCTATTAAATGCTAATCAGGGCAATGCTCAATAAACCTTGGCTCGTTTTTCACTATTTATTTGCTCATTAATAAGCCTTGAGTAGGATTTTCGGATTTATACAACTTCTTATTGGATTTCCTAGTATTCTAATTCCTTGGGATTCAAAATTTAAGCTGTTTTTTAAAACGGAGTATTACCAACCAATTATCAACAGTTTAAAATGATTCCAAAACTTAAATAATGTCTCTAAGGCCCTCCATGGAATAAATGACTCATGTGACCTTAAAAAATCTCAATTGAATTAAACCTATAACGTTTCAATGTGTAATGCCTCCATATTATCTAGTAATGGGTTTATTATACAATTTCTCACAAGAAATCTCCCATCTCACCACCACCTTGACTTTATCCGTTAAAGAAGCCCAAGAAGCTCTTCTCTACTACAACCTACTACCCAAAAGAGCTAGGGAATAAAAACAGCTCCTACCCTTTTCAAAAGCTGGGAACTCAAAAGCCTCACAACTACTACGAGCCTTTATGATAATAATGAGGCTGATGATGATAATAATCAACCAAGTTAATCCTCCCTATGACTAATTAACCGGAACGAAAGGCCCGCGGGTATAAATCTCAGCTTAAATCTAATCTTGAGAACACATCTATCAACCACACATTATTACTTGTGAACTAACTATCATATCCACTTTACAAACTGTTACAGGCCCAACGAACCTCGATATCCTTCCAGGCCAGCTTGACCTTATCTCATGACCTTATCTCCCCATATTTCGATAAGCACTTGATTTTAGTTTCCGAATAAATCCTTAGCAAGCATTGAATATGAAATCCGTCAGCAAGTCCCATGTACTTTCATGTAATAGCTCCCAAAATGGTTGTGAGTTGAAACAGCCTAAGATTCAACCCTTCCTTGAGCATATTCCAGAGCCGGAATGGACTTACCGACCCATGAGGGTTCATCTTGACACGTTGTACTCGTAGCCGGGGCTAAGTAAGCTAAGCTTTTGTTATTAAAGGATATTAAAACGGATTAAAGAACAAATCTCTTTCTCAATCATCTCATCTCATGGAAGGGGCTCCAGTTTTTTTCCCCAAAGGTCGTCCCCCCATAAAACATATACACCTATTAAAATACACACCATCCCTGTATTATCCTATCAACCCTAGCCCTTTGTAACTTTTCAACTCTTGTGGATAAAACTGATCAAAGTCAAGGGTACAAAAAAAATTATGCATGAGCAACTAGTTAAAGGTTGAGGATACATTGAAATTTGAAAAGCATGTTTAGCAGTGAGAATGGATTATCTATTGGAATTATAAAGAAGAAGAAAAAAAGATTGAGGGGGGATTCTTTTTAATAATGGAATCGACAGGGGTTGGACAGCTTAATTGATCTGTTTCCTTAGATCATGATTTTTTTAGGGAAAACACCATAAACCAAGTTGGCATTGATTTTTAAAAAGTGTAATACAACATGATGGATATTATTTAACCTCCGAATCATAGCAATTGAATTTGTCTAAACTTTTGTCTATTGATGGGTACGAGAGTGTTATTATTACAGGAGAGTACCGTACACATGGACTGATTTTGGCTGGTAAGGGCTGTAGTGATTTTTTTAGATTGGAAAGGCCGAGTAGCTTTTAAAATAACCTCGAGTGAAATTAGAGGTGAGCAATTATTGTAATCGTTTCTCCCTCGGTCCTCTACCATGTACTTTAGAGGCTTGAGAAATTACGGGGTCCAGCTATTAAATACCACTGAAGAGTAAATGATTGCGGAATATTTTGGATTCTTGCGATAAAAAAAATTCAAACTTAAAAATAATCCCATAGAGTTCTTAAAGATTGGGAGCTGTGACGGGTTGAGCCGTTATCTCTTGAATGTAAGCTCTGCTACTCTCTAGAGAAATATCTTATCCAAGATAAGGTAGCTGTAGCTTGGAAACCCACCAGGGTATTTAAACTACTAGAGTGATAAGTATAGACTCTTGAGCTTGTCGATTTCAAGGTAGCTCCGTTCCCACATAAGATGATAAGCTGATCGTAGATAATCCCACCATGTTGAGCCTATCCTCGCTATAATTTCGCTAAAATCTATCTGTTTGTTCGTACGTTTCACTGGACCGATTTCAGAAGCTCATTCTATTTATCTGTACCAATAAGACTGCAGAGACAAGGATGTCGAATAAATCGACAATCGATATTTGATGTTCGAAACGGTCCTTACCAACAGTGGGCCTCTCAAAGGCATTTAAACGCCCTTTTCGTTAAAATGTCTGTCTGTCTGTTTGTCCGTTTCACTACTGCCCATAACTACTGAACCGATTCCAGCAGCTCATTCAATTTGCTCGACTAAGAAGACTGTAAAGATATGGACGTGGAATAAATCGAAATTTGACGTTTAAAACGGCCCTAATGAGCAGTGGGCCATTAATGGGCCCGTAGACGCCCTTAAGAATACAATAAAGTAATAACAATCCAAATACACAACTTGTGATGAATGAAATGGTGTGTATAAAGTTGAAACTGGATTTTGATATCATTTGATTACATCAACTAGTGAATCCCTCTCGATGGTAGTGGCACTCTATAATAAAATGCAATGGATCTAACATGATAATCATAAGTCACTCGTGCCCAACTCACAGCCCTCTCGGACTAATCATTTCTCCCATAAAAATAATTGCCAATTACACCGGAACAGATAAAAGGCTGAGGATTTGAGCAAAAGCCCCCACCGCCGACTACAAATCTCAATGGAGCATCGAGAAGAGCTTAGAAGAGGTGTGGACTAAGGTAATAGGTTGATAGCTTGCAAGTCAACTCGACTCACTATCTCTGAGAGAGTTTGATAGGAGAGAGGTGATATGGCTCTAATGGCAATTTATACGGCTCAATGCTCACCTCATCACATAATACCGATCCTATGTATCTTTGTAATCTAATCTCCATGTAATTCAATGTCATCAATTCTCTCCAAAAGCCGAATCACTTTGGGCTTCTTTCGGGCTTGAGGAAGCTACAAGGTAGAGCTTTTTAAAAAAAACGCTACAGTGACTTTGCCAATTATTTAATGATGGTAAAAATAAATCCCGTTCACCTCTCACTAAACATACCATGGGATGGTAGGGCTTGTTTTTTTATAAATCTTTTCTCAATGGAATCTTTTAAAAGAGGTGGATTCTGTCGTGATTTCCTATTTAAGAGGGATTTGTGTTTTTTTATAAATTTTATTATTATTTTAAATTCATGAATTGATTGCTTACATTGCATCGTGATATGTATCCATTATTTCCACCACTGCTTTTGATATCATTAAAATTAATTGTAAAAAAGTAGAATAAGGAGAGGTTTCATCAGGCTGTGTGCATTCATACGATTTGGAAACTTCAAAGCCAACCCGATCCAGATTCCTTTGGTCACAGAAGCGGAAACATTCCGACGGACTCGTTATTAAGTGGACGACCTCCCATTTACATAATATTAGGTTTGAAGGATGCCATTCTAGGGTTCTACGGGTCGGGCTCATTGGGTTTCTTATCTGTAAGGATGGCTCAGGGTCAAGTCTAAATAAGAACCAGGTTTCTTATCCTAGAGAGTTGGACTCAAAACCCAGATCGCAAGAATACCCTGTCGGGTTTTGTCTGATTAGAGAAACTCGGGTTCGGAGAGGAATGGAACCCTAGCCGAGTCTGTAGTGGACTATTTGTCCTGGATATTAGTGACCATTAGGTGATGATATATACAAGAGATGGAATATCCAGAGTACAATGGGGATAATTAAATTAAAGTTGATTCACAATAATTTTTATTAAAAGGATTATAATGTGATGTGAAGAATGGTGGGTGGGGAAGAGAGTTGATCCAATAGTTTATTTTTAATGGAAGCTCTCTCAAGTCTCTTGGATGAATAAGACGTTGAAAAGTGGGAGTCACACGTGATGAGTTCCGAGTTATTTGGTATACAGAATGAAGGCCACACACCTTGAGAGCTCACATTTAGTCATTATTAAAACCACCAGCTTCTTGTATCAAACGGACTTGTACTAAAGTACAGAGAGGACTTGATCCGTCGAGAAATTATACATCTCCATGTTCCTCTTCATGTTCAATAGGGACTTTATATTTGGGTAGTCTCCATTATAAAAGATTAAGAACAACAACTTTGACTACACAAACTTACAGCCGCGTCCAAATCCACTTTTCAATTCTATTATTCACAGGAAAAACATGGCTCCTCCACAAACTGCTTTGCAAAGATAGTAGACAAAATTAAGTTTCAAAAACCCATCATTAGCTTTTCATACTTCATATTAGCTTATAAGCAATCAAATTCAGGATAATTGGAACAAAAACATATTAAAAAAGGGAGGTTGAGATACAGAGATTTCTAGCAATAGCCTTAGCAATCCCAATCAGAAGCAAAAAATCACTGTATCGCAACCTCCCGAATATTTTATAAAAAACAGTAAGATCTATGAAATTATTCTAAACCTAAAAAAGAAGCCACTAGAGACAAACAAAAGTCTCAAAGAACGTTTCATTACCAAAACCTACAAGCCCTCCACCCTGGCTGAAAAAAGCTGTGGAGTCTCGTCTAATTTCATGAGGTGAGGCTTGTGCTCACCGAAGCGACGATTTTGTCCCGTCATTCAGATTTTTATTCAAAAGTCCAACTAATTGTGTAGATTAACCACACGGGCAGTTGTAACTCTTTGAGCTCTGCTTCCCTCTTTCTTAACTCTGCAAACTTTTCCCCAAAGGAATTTCCACACACAACGAACTTGGATCCGTTGCTACCTCAGAGACGCTCAAGTATCCAAGAAATCCCTTAGATAATCTCGACCGTCTCTGCCTCGGTCGGTTCATAGCTCAAATACCTGAGACTTTAACTTCTCCGAGATAATAATAATGTGATACTTTGTTCAGATAGTCGAGAAAATGCTCCTCGAAATATCTACAAAAGTTACAAAGGAGGACATGAGAAGGATATAAAAGCTAAGGTGAGCTTTGGAGGTGACCCCCTGCCCGTGTGACAGGGAAATCACTCAGTTTTTTGTGACAACTCCGCCGGTACAGATTCCACTAATGAACCTTCCACTTAAACTCTGACGACTTGTCAACCAATTATTATCATCCTATTCATTCATTATTAGTCACTCCTTGTTCCTACCTCTTCAACGGTTAACAACCCAACGAGGCCCTTTCAAACATTTTATTCACTTAAACTTACCTGTCTCTCTCATCACAAGAGTCGGACTACTCTCCTCCTTATACGAATATCCTTTCCTTACGTATGTGTCCCTTTCTCAAAGGGCCTATTTATTTCTTACAGTTGCTAGTTGGAGGGTCATGGCCGTATTGCTCGCCTTTTTGAGTGGATTAGACAAGTCTGGACATATCTTAGAGGGTTGCGACCAGCTCGGATTTCCAATCCTTAATCTTATGAATATCGTATTTACCCTGGGGGATTACTGATTAGGCATTTTATCGTTCTTTGTGGTCAATGAGATGATGATGTTTTAAACTAAATCTATTTGTTACTCATGTATCACTTTTATGAAGCAGAGGTGGTCGAGAATTCGGAGATCCCAAAAAATATTACCTTGCCCCGAGATGTAAAAATGCCAGGGGACTGGAATTAATAATGAAATTTAAAACCTTTGGGACAAGTGGAGAAAAACACCCCAGAGGGTCAATTGGTCATTTGAACTGATGAATCGTTTTGTAAATGAGAAGACAGGGAACCCCTCCCCCACCCATTACCTCCTATTAGGGCTCATATAGGACAGAAAAGGCTCGGTGTGGACATTGTTCAAGAATTGTTAAAAAGTGAGTGTGTCATTGTTAAACTCTGAAATGGAGATTAGAGGGGCAGAGTGATAAGAAAAAGGGGATACTATATCGGTTTAGATATATATTTATAAAAAATATGCCTGTCTCTATATAATTCTTGGGTATGGCAGAAAGACCCAGTCTGACACAGACTCGTTCGAACTGACAGAAGATATGGTTCTGACGTACGTGAGTTGAATTGGACCGACGGGGAATGAAGGAGCAATTGGAAATAATAATTATAATGGCCAAAAAGGAATATAAAATATAATTCAAAGATCTCAAGTACACAATCATATCCAGCAGCTTTTCCCATCTCTTTCAAATATTAAGATGATGATGACCCTTGAACCGTTTGATCTCAGGGCCGTAGTCCCCCCAAGCCCATTCGAAATCTTACTATTGTTTTCTTGAAATTTTGAGCCATCAAATTCTCATCGGACTTGGTCAAAATCGATTTTGATCAGACTGAAATTTTACATGAAAAATCCTGAAATTACATGAGGAAATGGCCAGTAGGGTCGATAATTGGGGGTAATAGTCTGAAAAGGGCTACAGCCCTGTCGGTGATCCTTAGTCCTTCATTTGTAGTTCTGGTGAAGCCTTGGATTGAAAAAGTAATTTTTTGTCTAAAAACAAGTAAGAGTCTGTAAGGGGTCGATTTTTTTCCCTCCCAAGACAAAGTCTACCTGTTGCTTTTTAAAAAGTAGTTGTGTTCCTCATGATTGGTCTCCGTAATTGGTCTTCAACCTTTACCACCACCACCACCCTTACTGCTATCCCTACTGCTTCCTATATACCCCAAGCTACCTATGTAGCCTTTTTAAGAATCGAATGAAAAAAAAAGCTGACGTCTCACAAGGAGCTTATATAAACGAATAAGGGATGAAAAGAACAAGTTGAGGGCTAGTGAAAAACGTGGCTTTTTCCCCTCTTCCCCGAACTTGAAATCCTTCAAAGAGGTTTCAAAAAACGATAATATAACCAAGAAGCGTGAGAATCTAATTGAGTCATTGCTGGGAATAAGGGAATCCTCTCTGAACACAGTGAACAATCAGAGAAATGTATTTGAAAGCTGTAGTTAAGAAGCTGACTCTGAATTTCATTGATCCTCTCTCTGGCAGCTCAAAAGCCGACAGGACCAAAGGCCCAGGATCTCTCCACACATGGAGACTGAGAGACTGAGCCGAGAAAGGGTTCGGGGAGTATTTAAAGTTAACGACACTTTTAAAATGTTAAATGACAATAATGAGTGTCATAAATGGAACAAAGTAAGTCATAATCGGCTCATTCGTGCCTTGAACGTTTAAGGGTCACGCCTACACTTTATGAGAATCAGCAGCTCCCAACGTCTCTCCGCGTACCTCAGACAAGATGATGACTTTCTCAGTTTTCATAAAGCTCATGAGGCCCTACCTGCTCCAGGACCAAGGGGGCTCACGTATTGTTCACATTTTTCTCAGGAATGTCAGAGGTGTGGAAAAAATAGCAAAAAAATAACAGGACTTATCCTACCCAGCTCGGGCTTGTTAAGAGAAATGAGCTTTTGTCACGAGTGGGTCTCACAATATACGATAAGCTCGAGGATCATTATGTGCCAAGTCTATCGGGTTTTTCACTTAAGGGTACATAATTTCTGGGGAAATTTTTCACTCTTTTAAATTGACAATTGACATCCCCGCTTTGTCACTCTTGTCATTCATCTCTCATCTCCTGGCTTGAGCAAGTATGGACAACCTTTTGGCCCAGGAATGTCTTAGAGAGACTTTTGAAGAGCTGAGGATTGGAAGACTCATCGCGTGCCCAACCTGCCTTTCTATAACGACAATAATATGCAGAGTTAAGAGTCAGGAGTTGAAGTTTGAACTAAGAATGGATAAATCCTTAAACAAAGTCAACCCGGGGTGGCTCTTTACCTTTTCTATTGTGTTTTGGAAAAGTTGGAGAGTTTTCAAAAATTATAACTTTTACGACTTTTTTTTCTTCTTCTTTTCCCTCTTCTTATTTCTTGTCACTCGGCTGGTTAATAACTCACAAGGGTGAACCCCCCTCTGGATGTCAACTGTCAACGAATCCGCTACTGCTGACTGCTACCTCCAGTCATTTCTCAATTTGACTCGGCATGGCTTTCTCGAAAGCTTTTTCAGCGTTCGGGAAGATTATAACTTGTCACTTTCATTAACATATCATAGACAAAGATGCTCTGTTAGAGAGAGAGAGACACCTCCATTGACTAAATCATATTCTTAGACACTCTGGGATTTGCTATCAGTCGTAAGAATGTAAATTACAAGCCTGGAGCACAGTTACCGCGGCTTCTAAGTCAATGATTGGCAACGAGGGTCCCCTTTTGGCGTGGGACTGTCATTAATCACTTATAATCACCCGGGGTACCTGCGGCACTGACAGCTTGTCAGAGGTGTCTAAATAAAGATGAACCTTGAGGTAGTTTCCACAAGTTTAAAGTCAAATGTGCTTGGCTAGGGAAATTTCGACGAGACTAAATCCTTTCGATGGTTTCATTGAGAGTAAAGCTCGATAAGCGCCATCTCGAATTCTACTATGGACAGAACTTCCTAGAGAAAAGCTTATCTATATCTATATTCGACGAGTTTTTTTTCCAGGCTCTCGACACTGAATGTGAATCCATTTCTGAGAAACTGCGCCTTGATAGTTAAGAATGTTAAGATTATAGATCTGTTATAAATCCCAAGAAAAACTCCAAGCTATTTTCGCCTCCATATCCCAAGAATATAGTGGCATAAAATCCCAACATAGTTTATAATAGCGTATCTAATCACCCAAAAATGCGTTAAACTCACCGAGGAAAGGCTAAGTTGGCAAAAATAAGTCATTAAAGCGAATGATTTCCGTTTTTCCCAACCTATACTAAAGCCAAGGTTCCAAGAGGCTGGTAATTGTACTGCATATCAAGTCTGTCAGTGAAGCAGAAAGGATTTGTTAAAAGAGAGGAGGATGGGATTGATGATACAAACAAGGCTTGTTCTCAGCTCATCATATAATAAGATATTAGACAGAGGCATGTCCCCACTGATTTGGAACGAGGCACGCTTCACCAGCTCCGAGCTGAACATCGAGAAAAAGCTGCATGGCATCCGTACTTTCCAATCCTTCGGCAAAGGGCCATATGGCACGATCTTGAGACGAACAATCGGATTATGTAATAAAAATCTTGACATTTCCTTAAAGATTGTGGAAAATCGGGTAGTATCAACAGTAATAATAATCCAGTCGTAAATCTCCTCGCAAATGTGACCCCATGGAAGGAGGATCAAGAATTGTGTGTGTCGTGAGGTTATTGGGACTTGTGACACCCACCACCTTCCAACTTGCTCAGCTTCATTTGCCAAAAATCCAAAGAGTCAAATCTCAATACCCATCTGATTTATCCCCCTCAAAGGTCATAAATTATTTGGGTAACTAGTAGAGGGCTAACCAAAACGGTCTGATATCTTTATTGGACTCGCTTGTCTTCAAAATACCAATAATACCGATACGATGCCCACAGACAACACGCAGACCCTTCCTTTTATAACTTTTAGAGGAGAGAATAACAAAATTCGGGATGACCCTTTGTTTTTTTTGAACAAAAGTTTGAGCTAGGGAAAGCCACCCTGTAGGATGGAGGAGTTGAGATCACCACGGGAGTTTTATAGCTGGTTATAAAATAGTTATAAAATACAAATTCACTCTCGGAAACGTCAGGAGCTGGCCTCCTTGGCTCAATCCAAGAGATTAATTTATATACCTTAAATACTCTTGTAAATGGTTGAATGATGGGAGTGTACAGATAGATATATAGCTAACAAGGAGCTATGAGAGAAGTGGTATAGGGAGGATGTTAACATGGTCCATGGGACTAGTTGACAATTGACAAGGGACAAGTCATAAAACTTCTCTTGTGTACTTTTCCTTTGTAATTCTTGTAATGCGAGAACAACACGAAGACATTTTCAATGACATCAGCTCAACTTGGTATGCCTAATTTTTATTTGAACATCATTTCATTTCCTCTTCTCCCACTTTTCCCTTTTATTTTGCCCACAAGGCATTTCAAGATTTGAAATCTGTGGAATCTACCAGGAATCAGGGATCTTTCAATCGATCAGTCGATGTATGTTCAGCGTATGTTAGTATGCATCGACGAGTTTTAATGAGGCCTCTTTCTCCACTAGGTTTGTAAGGGAATCCTTGTCATGGCTCAACCGTTTGTGAAAATTTAAATGAAATTGTAAAGAAATTTATTAATTCCCGGATTAATTGACTGGGGAAGGGTCAAAATATGAAATGACAATTTGTTTAGCCGACCTTTTCAAGTTTTTATATTTTTGAAAATTCATGCGACTTTTTAAGAAAACAGACAAGGAATTGCTCTTTAAGAAATCTCAAGTCCCGTTTCCAGCACTTTTTAGCCAGCATTTCCAAACTCCGCCAAGGCATCCCAAGACATTTCAATTAGTTATGAGTACACTTAAAAGTTTTGGAAGATTATCAAAAACCTAACAAAACCCCTAAACGCCAATTTCACAGTGCAGTGTGAGTTAGAGTTATGCGGAATCAAATCTCATTAATTATCAGATATCAGAATTGATACAAGACTATAAACTCATAGACACAGATCCTCTCTATTGTAGCTTTGACAATTGATGTTATTCGCCCAGGCCTGGAGATGCATTGCCACATCATAATATATTCGAGAGAGACATGTTGTCCCCACTGACTTGGAACGACGAGGCACGCTTCCCAAGTTCCTCAACAACACATGTAGCTTAGAATCTATCAAACATGACATCCAGTCACTTTCCAATCCTTCAAGAAAGGCCAGGCCAGGCCACATGGCACGATTTCCATACAATCAGATGACATCATAAAAATGCTGAGACAAAGAAAAAACCTCATCCCCCTTGCTTATTTCCTGAACGACGGTATAAAATCGGGTAGTATGAATAGTAATAATAATCCCCTCATAAATCTCCTCCCAATCTGAACCCCATCGAAGGGGCATGAAGAATTGAGTGTGACTTGTGACACCCACCACCCACCCACACCTCCGAGCTCCATTTGCCAAAAAGCCAAAGAGTCAAATCTTATCTGATTTATCCCCCTCAGAAGTCATAAATTATACGGGGAACTAGTACCAATCCCAATAATTCCAATGGCTTAAAGCTAACCAAAACCTTGTATCTCTTTATTGGACTGGGTTGTGTTGAAAATGCCTATGCACACAGCCCACATGTAAAACGGTTTGGAATTCAGAGGGGAGAATAACAAAATTCGGGATGCGATTCAATTTTTTCTTGTAACAAAAGGTTTAGAGTTAGGGGAAGCCACCCGGGAGGACGGAGAGTTGATACCTCCCCGGGGGTTTTATAGCCGGTTATAAACTAGTTATAAAACAGTTATAAAATTACATACAAAATCTTGTGTTTGAAACGTCAGAAAATGGCCTCCTTGGCTCAATCCAAGAGATTAATTTATATCCCCCTCTCCGTCCATATTCTCTTGAATGGTGGAATCATATAATCCCATAGTGACTACCGAACAACAAAAGTTATAGACCAACAGGTAGGATTGAGTAATGGACATGGACACAGGATGCTAGTAGCGTGGTTCATGGGACTAGTTGACAATTGACAAGGGACAAGTCATAAAAGCTCCCTTCTCTACTTTTCTCCTTTGTAATTCTTGTAATGCGAGAACAACACGAAGACATTTCCAATGACATCAGCCCAACTCGGTATGCCTAATTTGTATTTGAATATTATAAGGGGCTCCCACTTTTCATTTTTATAGCCACTTTTAAGGTTTTGAAATCTCGAGAATCTGGCAGGGAAATTTTCATTCAAACTGTCGACCAGCTCCGTAAGCACATCGACCAGTTGCATCGACAGTTAGTGTGTAAAGACCCTTAAGGATCTTTAAGGATGTCCTCTCTGATAATTTGGTTGTTGAAGGAGCCAAGGGACGTCAATCCCCCGTCATGGCTCAACCCTTTGTAGCCATTGAAACTAAATCGTTAAGGAATGCATAATTCCCCAATTAATTGACTGTGGAAGAGCCAGCACATGAAATAACAGATTTTTTTCCCTTACTACCTTCTAAAAATTTCTTATTCATCTCAGAGTTTAGAAAAAACACGAGGAATTCATCTCCATGTGCCTACAGAAAGTCCCAAGCCATTCTTCCACTCTAAGATAACATAGTTTCAGTCCTAATAATTCCCTCACCTCCCCAGCCCATTATTACAAATCGCTACACATTGCCCAACATTAAAGGAGAGAGAGATTCGAATTCTACACACTACAAGAAGATAATGAGCTGAGAAGCATGTGGATGTTGTTTTAGGTTGGATGCGTCGGCCGAGGGAGATCAATTTGATTCACCCCGACTCACCTCGGCTGGAGAGGGACACAAGAATCTCTTTGAAAGATTTCGAAAAAAATACTAGCCTTAGTCTCAACCGCTTCTTCCCGACAAACTGAAAACAATCTCAGAAATCCATAGAAAGCTTTTGAAGAGCCTTATGAATTCAAAGCGACCAAGTCGGAGCTGCTGATGTTGAGTTTCTCAGAATATTCAGAACATCATCAAAAAAGGGTTGAAACGACTCACCGACTTACACCGCAAACTCTTAAACAACTATGACGACGTCTCCAAAAAGGCACAAAGCGTTTCTTGGTATAAAAAGGGGGTTGCCCAAATCTTGATTCACACTATCTTGTTCTACATCAGTTTTCTGGGGGAAGGGATAAAATCAAGAGGAGTTTTTTGGTTTTTTTTGGGGGGTGGGGTCTAGGAAATAAAAATACATGAGGGCTATAATGCAATGATGGGAAGGTTTTCATGTCTTCTTGTTGGTGGTTTTGGAATTGAGGTTTTCTTAGTTTTATTATTATTTTATATATCCTCTCCCTCCGCCTGAAATAATACCACACTGGGTAATAATAATATTTGTCGACATTGTCAGCTCGAAGGGAAAGGAAGGGAACAGGAAGCAAGGGCCATTAGGTGTAAAAAAGTGTGGAGACCGCAAAAGATGTGATATTCTCCTGGGAGAAACCCTTTGACACGGATCTTGACTCCACACCTGCCCATATTTCCTTACTTTTTTATTAGCATTTCTTGAACCCTTTTCTTTTAAACTCAAGCTCACACACTCCATACATTTTTTAAATCTATTATTCCTACTAGTTTCTTCAAAGTTTTCATCCATCCGGACTGCCGCAGCTTCAAAATCCGGAACCGAGGTCCAGGAGGGGGAACGCATTATTTCTAAGCCCTAAGCCCTGGCAACAAGATTCTATAGTGTCGATCACTTTTAAAAAACATTTGAAATGCTCTAATGCCCTGGCAATGTCGATGAGTTATTGTGGACAAGCATGAAAGGATATTTGAGGTCTAATAGCCCTGGAATGGGCTGCGTTCCCAGGACATTTTATAGGATGGAGAGGTGACAAGTTCTTGGAACTACCCCCAAGAGGCTCTTTGGAGTTGACATGGACATCCACTTCCGTCACAAGTTGTAATTTCTGTCATAAACATGAGCCTCTGGGGTTATATCGCTTTTCGAAATCGTAAACTTTATCCTCCTTAGAAAATAGTTAGTATGGGACACATTTTTCCATATCCTTGCAATTTTTTTTATTTCGTCCAAATAGAAAAAGGGGAAAGGGTTAGGAGGGAGAAGGGACATAATTTTCATACTATTAAAAGCTTGTTCAAAATATCCATAAAAATTATTATGCTCAGCAATGGCGTGTAATCCCTCGCAACTCATTCATCACCTCCACATTCATTGAGGAAAAGAAACACGAGCCTTTTTTTCCACAATTTGTACCAGTATGGGTTCTGACACTGCCAACAGTTGATTACGGATGTTCAGAACCGAAAATGGAGACACTAAGCTTCAATGAACCTCCAAACTTACAACTCTCTCTGGATTCTAAATGATTCTAAGGTGACAAAATGATTAGTTAAGTGACAAGGGAAATTGTCCCCTTCTGGTTTCAAGATTTTCAATTCCATTTCCAACAGATTTAGAAGACGGGATTTATTTTTAAGCATACAAGTCAAGTACGTGCCACTACAATTTATGTTACTTTCAATGAAGCTTAAGTCAGTCATAATTAGTTTATCCTTGTTGGAGTTTAATTAAGACGGAGCTATGAATTTTTTCGACTCTTTTGAAAGTTAAGACAAAAGTGGGAAAATTCCTATCCACAAATGTACACTGTGGTGAGAAATTCCTGGACAAAGTTCCTGGAGGCTGATTTCCTCTCTCTTATCCAATTCATTATGGAATTAACACACCCAAACAATAGAAGCTCCCAGGTAGGTGTTCAGTCCCAAAAGCTAAAAACCTCATCTGTTTAAAATCCTAATAGCTAGAGAGTGTGAGGCTATTATTATATTATGACTATGACTACACAAGATTGGTGAACAAGTGGTGAAAAGTCTCCTCATGCTCACTCTGGTGTAACAACACACGGAGTTGTGAAAAATCTTAAACACCCATCATGATTGTCATAAAATATAGATAGACACGTTTTTCCCAAAACTGTGCAAGTAGAAAGAGACAGGAAGACGGTTTTGGATCCTTGAAAGGTTTCCTACTGCCATGGATGTCCATACCGATATTGTTTTTTTTTCAAAGAGGAATAAAAATCTGAAAAGCTGGAAGAATCCACACCGGCTGCCACTGACTACTACTCAGTACTCGTACAAGCATTTTGTCATTGATAAAATATTCTATAATTTAAGTAACAATGGCCCAGGTCGGGTTTTTTTTTAGAGACACCTAATGGATCATAATGCGGGAGACACGAGGATGAGGACATGGAGATAAAGACATGAGGCTATTAACTAGTTAAACATATTTGTACGAGCGTGTGTATTTATGTATTTTTTTTAGAAAGATAAAAATGTTTTAAATGTTTAAATTTAAAATGGAAAAATCGTACTAATCTCTTAAGCTCGACTTGTTTTAGAAATATAATTCTTAGTCATCTCCTCCTTTTTACATTCCTCCAGCTTTTACATGATAGTGTAATAAAATGTTTAACTAACTCTCGGCCCGCACGCTACCTTTTATTTCTAAATTATCTTCTTTCTCAGTCTGGTTTAAAAAAATATATGGGAATGACATGAAGAACATATAGGAAAAGTCTCAAATATTTATATTTCAAAGATATTTAGACTTGCTGGTAACATATATATGTGGGAAAAAATATGCTCTTTCTAGTAGTAAAGGGAATTTTTAAAAGCTCCAAATTTTATAACTTACTTGATGTTACTACTGCCAAAGTTTAGATAACGTTTCTGAATCTAGATTTTTTTAATGGAATCTTATAGCTAATTAATTCTCAAGAAATATATGCAACTTGGAAACTTTAAAGCCTTGTTCCCAAATGATACAGCTTCCCAAAATAAATTTGAATATCTTACCCATCCTGAATTTCATGTTTCTTAACATTAGTGAGATATAAAAATCTGAAGAGTCGAATTGATACTATAAACAAACAATAATAACAGCGTTTCAAAAATCCCTAAAAACGCGTCCATATTTCATTAAATAACTCACCTACATATCCCAAGCCTAAAAAAACAGCCACGTGTGCACACGACTGACGACATATATATTACGAGTATTACGACAATGATAATCAGTTTGTAAAAGCGTGCTATGAAAGTCAAGTCGTGTTGGGTAAAATGTAAATGAAATTAAAAAATCTCCCCATTAGAACAATAATTTAACAATCAATCTCCCCACCTGCTTTTACCAAACTAATTCCATCCGATTTTTTCCTCTTCCTCCTCAACAATCGGGATCTCTCTCAACAATGCACTTTGTAAAAGAGCTAAAAAGATGGTAATGACGATGATGAGATGGCCGGGATGATAATGAGTCGACTTGTATTGTGTGTTATGATTATTTTATATTATTAAATTGCTCCTCTCATCATTTCTCCATTTGCCACAATTCGTGACTTTGCACGCATGAACACCGATTTACCGATTTCCTTCGGGGAAATTAAAATACCAAAGACGATGATGGAGAATTCTACACACACACACATACAGACATTCAGAGTGCACTTAGGTATAAAATCCATACCTCACAGATCCATATTCCATACTGCTCATTACTAAAAAGTTGAGCAGGGGTGGGCTGGTAAAATCTTAAGTCGTTGGACTCTTTTTTTCAGAGTGCATATTTAAAAAATCCTCCATCCTCAATATTAAGAAAATGTAAACTTGGGGCTTGCCAGTGGTGGTGGTGGTATTCTGGTTGCATATAAAATCTTTGCGGTCTGTGCTGTTATCCAAGTTATGGATGGCAGACATAATTTAGTCAACATGATCATCTCAAACATTCTATTTTTAGGTGGGGATTTTTTTTAAGGCTAAGCTTCTTTCAAAGTTTAAAAAAATAAAAAGTCCTATGGGCTTTTCAGGGATTTTATGAACTTTAGAAAATACAGATATGTATGCATACCTCAAGATTTCACATGTTCACAGGATTTTGAATCACTTTTTTAAGGGCTGCACTTGGTCCAAGATGTTCATATGCGGGCATGGGGCTTTTTAAGTGGAAACGGATACATCATATCATCTGTCTCTGTAGAGATCCATGTGGAATTGTCAATCCTCCTACTCCTTCGTGTGTCCCTTGTCCTTCAAAAGTGTTGGATGGGAAGTCGGAATTATTATTATATGAGATGAGAGGAGGGGATGAATCTTGCTTTGAATGCCAATGCCTTCTAATATTTTACACATGGACCGGAGGGGGTGGGGATGATGATGACGGATTTTTAAAGGGAATTGACATCTCTTCAAGTTTCAGATCGTATTTTCAATCCTAAAATGTCTAGAGGTTAAAAGTTCATACTACTCTTCATAGTTTGAGTCTATTTTCATAACTTTATTTTCATACATTGTTCAAGGTTTTATTTCGAAAGATTATACGACGTTTGCAGTACATTAGTTAACTTGCTAGAATATTAACTAATGAATACTGAAATCGTTTTCTGTATCATTTAGCCTCACATCTGCAACACTATTTTGTAACCTATGATATATGCATTTTTTTGAACCCCAATCGACAAAGACACAATCCCTGACACCTCCTGGCTAATAATTGTTTGAAGAGAATGCGGAGTTGAACAAAGGTATTTTCATACAATGGAATCAGGGCTTTCAATTGGCCGGAGGCATGGAAAGGCAACTATTTACCAGAGTTACAAAATGTGTCTCTAATTTTCATATTCCCTTGGATAGTAACCAACAGAACAGTTACAAACACATTTCTAACAATAAAGAGACGTAGTCTAGAGTTTCAAAAATGTAATGTGCACTTTATTGATCTACATTATAAATTGAGGTTTATACATACACACTTATGAAACGAGACAGTTGTGAGTTGTGATGCTTCTTTAAAATAGGAATCAAGATCTGTAATTAGGATTATTAGCAGCAATTATCTAGTTGGTACATCGTATAGACATTAAAGAGTTTTCAGAGATTTGACGAAGCATCGACTGTGTCACCCCGCCCTTTATCTCCAACACGAACGGCCTGAAATTAGAATAGTCTAGTCTCAATTCTCATCGTTCTGAAATGTGAATTAAAATGATCAAAGTACCAGAGTAATAAAATCTGAAACCCGAGCAGCGTATCCATCACATAGCCAAGTATCGTTGTGATCACCTCCCTCGAACGTGTCCAGTCGCTTTAGCTGCGAAGAGCATTTGGAATGAAGATCAGTGAGCATAGTTTCAGGAATCATTTCATCATCATCTCCCCGGATTATCAGAGTTGGACATACAACAGACGATATCTTATTACCGCTTTCGTACTGATCAAATAAAAATATACAATTTATAACAGTTGACAATAGATGAAAGGCTTTAATAACTTTGACAAACTCAAAAAACCTCACTCGATTCTTGAAGCAAAACTTTGGCAAATACTTGACCACTTTGAATGGAAACAGATGCTTGGCGAGATCAGGAATATTGGTAAAGGTATTCTCCACAATCAGCCCTGCTACTCGGTGCCGGAAATCACTCCTTGAGGCCAAATCAATCGCAACAGCACCGCCTGAGTCATAGTTCAACATTATCAAGTTATAACGACCATTTATACAAGTAATCCACACGACTAACAACTCAAGGAATAATAAAATCTACCCAATGAGTGACCATAGAGGAATATCTTATTCGAATCCAGGTCCTCCCTCTTGTACACGTACTCGAAAGCAGCCCGAGCGTCCCGATAAAGTCCTTTCTCCGAAGGAGTACCCTGAAATATTATCCGAATAATCGTCAAACACCCTCAGAATTACTACCCACACGTCTCAAAACTATTTTCCTGAGCACCTGAGAACGTCCAAAGCCCCGATATTGAACGAGGAGCGTGTTGCAGTTCATCTCCTCATAGATCATCTTGGCATTTCGTATTCTGAAATCATCCCAAGAAACGTATCTTAATCTTAATCTTGAACTAGTACCGACTTATGACAATCCCATACCGGTCTCCGATGTTCCCCGCATTTCCATGAAAGAATATGATCGTCGGCATTTTCTCCTGCTTCTCCTCCTCCTGATTCTTTACCATTATCAAGAATGCATGGAGCTTGACACCGTCCTTCGTCCGAATCCAGACCTCTTCATACGGGAGGCTATAACAATCAGGCATGGTCATACTCCTCCTCACCTCTGCCGGGTATCCAGGCTGGTAAAGAAAGTAGTCAGTGATGCTGTAGCTCAAGCCTATGGGGAAAAAATCTTTCGAGTCATACTAAATTTAGGGAGTTTATTGATAAATAGTTGAATAGTTGACCTTTGGGGAAACTATCCCACATATCCTCCGGTAGCATCAGGTTCCTAAGAATAATGCCAGGCCTCAATGCAACGCAACAAGTTGGGGCCGCATCTGGGTCCGTCTCGCTTATGTCTGACAACTGGCTCATGTTGGAGTTTTGAAATCCCTATTAATTTTGCAAAGGCGAGTCACAATAGAAATAATGAGGGCAAAACTTGAGTATAATTGACGAGTTATCTCAGGTGAAATTTATTCCACGATGGAGATGGATTTTTCCCGAATTTCAGAAAAAAATTAATTTTTCGACCTCGAAGTCCAAGTTTTCTAAAAAATTAATTGAAGTTTGCAAACCATAGCAACGTACAACGAAGGCTCAGAACGCGTCATGGAGATCCCCTATCGCTACACCGACACTTCCTAGGAAGTAGAATTGAAAAAGGTGTAAAGATGGTGAAGTTTTATTCCAGATTCCCATGTTATGTATCAATCTGCCATAGCACTATCTATAACAGCAATGCTAAATAATAATATCAAATCCCATCATGGTTAAATTATGTTGCCAATTTATTTTCATACAAACATTGACAAGCTACATCTGCTGTGTATGTGTTGTCGACCCCCAACAATAAGTAACGGAGTCCGTTTACATAATATTCTATAATTCTGTGTACGGTAAAAAGAATTATAATAAAGTCGATATCTGAAACTTAAATAGAATACCAAAAATCATTGCACGAAATTGATAAAAATCCAACCCCTTGTCAAGATGAGTGCAGCGAGTTCTTGGATGGCCGCGTGGATATTCTCCCCCTGCTAACAACAACAGTTTTCTCGTCCTTGCCGATTGTATATAAAAAATCTCTGAAATCTTCGCCCTTCACAAACGCGGATTTTTGATGATAGACTTGAAAAATGTGCTATAGCCCTTAAATATTCATAAATCGTATCACACTGCGACTGCATCTATTTAATAAGAATACTACTGTTATATATAAATCATAAAACTAACACAAGAATAGGAATTTTTGGTAATATACCCCAAGATGCTTGGTCTGAACTCCTGATAAAATGAAGCAGAAAACAAACTTGATTTTAGTAACTGTCATTTAAAAGTTCAATAGCTTTCTTCATCTTAAACAAATGTTGTTACTAGTAAACTACCCCTCTTACAATAATAATACCTAACAGTTAACATAAAGGAGAGAAAAATGGAATTAATTTAAAGTGAGATTGATGAATGGTTTCTAGAGACATCCGTAGCTTTAGTATTCATATCCTCCGAAACTACTGCTACCACCGCCGTATCGTCCACCACCTCCTGCACCTCCGGGCTGCCTCCATCGGCTGTTGTTGCGGACTGAAATCGAAAAACAACCAAAACATTTCAGCACTGAATCCCAAAAATCCCAATTACATTTTATAACAGGCTTCACAAGAAAAAGAAAACTTACATCCATTGCGACCACCTCCTCCGTATCCTCTGGAGCTCTCCATGAGTTCAAACAGCTTAGGATTAACGACTTGATTAGCCTCCTTTAGAACATCCACTAAATCTTTGGCCTGCTTGCCGTTGTTGTGAGTGAAAAACGTATACGCTGTGCCGGTCTTGGATGACCTTCCAGTTCTCCCAATTCGATGAACGTAGTCCTCTGTGCCATTAGGGTAGTCGTAGTTGATAACGAACTTAACATCTTCCACATCTACATCCCCAAATACATCAAATCATTGAAACATACGGAAAACTAGCTACTTTTCTATCAGTCACCTTGTCTCATCCCCTTCGCATATTGAAATTCATAACACTTCGCTGGCAGGCAAAAAAAAAAACTTGAAATTCATAATTGAATAGGACTGAGTTTAGCAAGTGTAAGAATAGATAATCCAACGTAGACTGCGAAGGAGGAATGAGCTCTTACCTTATGACATGACAACACTTTTCACAATTTAAATATGAGCAAGGTCACACACTGAGGAGAGATCAGAGGCACAGATAATTCTAATTGGAGAATGTCAATGCCGGTTATCCTGAGTGGATGGACGGAGTGGGGAGACCTATTAGTGGAGAACAGCTGAAGCGCTCTTCTCCCTTTTAATACTCAGCCCATCATGGACTCAGAGACTAGGCCCCCACCACACGTTGATGATAACTAAGCACAAATCGGCTCAGCTCATCAATCCAACAGCCTACCCAAGGCTTACAACTCAGGGTTCGACAATTAACGAGCATTCTTCCCATCCTCGTTTTTCATCTGTCATACTGTGCCTCTGTAATTTAAATCACAACAAATTACCCAACATTACTCCCATGTTTACACAGATCCTTGAGCATAAATCTATAATTATTCATCCAATTATAGACTTCCACTCTTTCTGAGGCGCACTAGAAAAGACTCCTTCCACTCCACAACAACCTCCCAATTCACAGAGACCACTTACTTACTCTCTGTTGGTCAGTAGTAAGTCGAGCATGAGAGCTCCTTTAGTCCTTGTAACACGGAAACTCGGAAAAATCAATAAGTTGTGATTCACTAACTCCATATAGTTTGATTTGATGTTCAAAACAACCTTGCTCAAAATGATAATCCTACTACTGTCATGATTATATGATCAATTTTGCCGAATAATATTCATATCCACCTCTTATTTTAAGCAGGACTACTACTACTACTAAACATCTAAAAGGATCGGCTAATCATAAATATGCAATATCAACCCAAGATAGACGTACCTAGACCACGAGCAGCTACATCCGTTGCTACTAAAATCGGCGCTCGTCCTGATCGGAACTCTATAAATAAAATATAACACAACAATTTAGATGATTGAATGCAGGTTATTGATGACAGATTATTTCAAAGTTCATTTTATGAAGCCTTACCTTGTAAAACCCAATCACGTTCCCCTTGCGACTTATCTCCGTGAATACACATAGCGGGCCAGCTAGACGGAAGAGGAAATAAACATTTGTCTGTTAGATATGTTCATAATGAAAGTGACAGAGCGAGCGAAAGCTTCTCAATCAATCAACTCAGCACCCTTTTGAATATTGAATGTAGATGATGATGGCAATGCAATGTGACAAGTTCTTCTTACCCGTTCTTTCTTAAAGTTCTTGTAATATCGTCAACTTTCTTTTTCGTCTCTACAAATACAATCGTTTTGTTCTCTTTCTCCAAACCAATCTCGTCGATCAGTAATCGAAGTCTGTAATCGAAACCACCTCTAGTTATTCACACAATCTACCTACCATATACCTTTCTCTCTCTCTCTGAATAACTCCAGGTTTCGATTTCTGTACTCTTAACCTTAACTACACTGAACTTCTTCAAAAATGGAGAATAATTTTACCTCTTTCCTCAAATATTCAAATGCACTGCCATTTCGAGTTATCGAGAATTAAATCAGAACAGGGTGCCGGTGATCGACAAAAAACTACAATCACAAAGGTCAAGACAGGCATAATCAACAAGTAAATTCAGACAGAATTTTACCCAGTTCGCCTCATTGTTCTGGTCAGTTCATCGACCCTCCGTTTGGTCTCGGCGAACACTAACGTTTTGTTTTCACGCTCAGCCATTATTTCCTCCATCAGCCGGGTAATTCTGATCACAGGCGATCAAACAACAATACTACTCATTAACAAACATTACTTTTTTAAAAGCTCAACATGATGAATATAATTATCACCACCACAGAACTGAAAATTCAAATGAGGACGAGAAATAAATCAAGTCAAAGTCAAGTGAAATGACCAGCTCAAGGTATCGAAAGGATTCAAAATCTAGGCAGCAGGTACCCAGATCATTACCTTTCAGGCAACAAGAAGTTAAGACATTAGAGGAGAGGGAAAGTAATTCTCCAGTTTTAAAGTTCCCATTCAGAAAGTTAAGTTAATTATTCAGAATCGATTTTGGAGTAAAGTTCAGATTATGAAAAAAAGTGATGAAACAAATATATGCAAAAACTGACTTGTTCTCCTTTTCATGTTCCTGGCAAACGTCAATGATCTGCAAAATATTGTGGTTAGCAGAAAGAGTCGCAGAGCCAACGTTAATCTGGATGTAGTCCTTAAGGAAATCTTCAGCCAAAGCTCGAACTTCTTTGGGCCATGTAGCTGACCACATCAAAGTTTGTCGGTCGGGCTGCAAAAAAAATACCCAAATATCACCATTAAGCACCGAATCTGACTAAATTAACTAACTATCTTCTTATCTTAAGTAAAATTTGAATTTAAGTGTTCGGTCTATTGAGGATGGAATCTAGTCACGGACAATGAATTAGACACCGAAGGCATAGATACCGACTAGTTTACTTTACCTCCTTATTGCATTCACGAATCACTATTAAAAAGTGAAATCATGCCAAGATAGGAGGCTAACTACACAAAATCTAAATAATGTGTAATTAACCAATTTCGGATACAGAACAGAAGAAATGTACTTACCCTAACTTGCTCTACAATCTTTCGAATCTGAGGCTCGAAACCCATGTCAAGCATACGATCAGCTTCATCCAGAACCAAATATGTGCAACGCTTGAGGTTAGTTTTTCCGGATTCCAGAAAGTCGATAAGTCTACCAGGAGTAGCAACCAAAATCTCAACTCCACGTTCTAAATCCCTCGCTTGACCTCCTTTGGGGGCTCCGCCAAAAACGCAGGTACTGCGGACACGAGATGGTGTTCCGAACTCATTGGCAACTTGTTGGATCTGCTGAGCCAACTCTCGAGTGGGTGCCAAAATGAGTGCGACAGGTCCTTCTCCACGTTCCAATCGGGGTTGGTGGCTGATGTGAATGACTGCTGGAAGCGTGTACTATAAAAAAATTAAAATGTGATTATTAATTTGTTCCGAGTCTTCTTACATTCCCTTTCTTCGTATCATTATCAAATAGAACAATAACTTACAGCCAAAGTTTTTCCGGATCCAGTTTGGGCAATACCAACCATGTCTCGTCCGCTAAGGGCAATGGGCCATCCTACAGACTGAATCATAGTAGGACTTTCGAAATTTTGTCGTCTCAGTGAGCCCATGAGAGCTTCTGGTATACCACCCTCCTCAAAGTACATAATTGGACTTGGAACCTCTCGTCCTTTCATAGCCACTTGATTGGTTATACAGAACTGCTCTACTTCTTGAGGAGATCTATTTGAAAACAAAAAATAATTTTTCTATAAAACTCCGAGGTCAGACCACATGGATAAAATGTTCGGTCTATTGAGGATGGAATCTAGTCACGGACAATGAATTAGACACCGAAGGCATAGATACCGACTAGTTTACTTTACCTCCTTATTGCATTCACGAATCACTATAAAAAAGTGAAATCATGCCAAGATAGGAGGCTAACTGCTAACTACACATAATTTAAATTATGTGTAATTAACTAATTTCGGATTCAGAATATTACAGATAGTCCAAAACTTAAATAGCAAGAAACTTACCGGCTGACAACAGATGGAGAAGGGACGTAGAAATTCTTCTCGAAAGGTTGAAGTCTTTCTGACTCCCATCGAGGTTTCCTCAAGTTCTCTCCAGCTCGATTCTGGTCTCTCTTACCGAATCCATTAGCCATACCGCCGCCGCGACCACCACCACCATAGCCGCCCCCACCTCGTCCTCCTGAAGAGTAACCTCCGCCTCCACCACGTCGGTCATCTCCTCCTCGACTTCCATATCCACCCCCACTACCTCCACGGTCACCTCCTGTTCTACCGCCACTTCCACTATAAAACCATTAAAAAACGCTCAATTACTTCACTCAGTCTCGCTCAGGTAAAAAAAAAACTGACAACAGGATTATGAGGAACAGCAAACAAACTACAAAGTGTGACACAGACAGTACCAAGAAGAAAGATAAATGTATCTAGACCCTCCTCACTCAACCTCAAAATCCAATGTTGTATGATACAGCATGTACTAAGAAGCATGAGTTGCACTTTGACAGTAGAGTAGCAGAGCATTGCACTACTACTTTACTGTTAACAGTGTGACTCTTATTAAATTTGCCAAAAAAATCAAGCCATGCCAAAATGCCAAAAGCCACAAACGCATCGAGTGCTTCAGAGAACCAAAAATTGAACGGAAACCAAAACCCACCCCCTTTTCTACTCAACTATGCAAATCTTATTTCTTTCCAATCTGCTAAAATGGTTAAAATTTGAGTCGAATGAATTGGATCAGTGAGCACTTGATGCGGGGCTCCTCGAAGGTTAGAGGAAGGACATTTTAAAATCAACGTCCCGCAGTGCTACTGACCTGAAAAATTCATCCTCTTCATCATACTGTTCATCATCAACCCGGTACGAGGGTCTCTGCTCATTTCGCCCCGGAGGGTATCGTCCCTCAGTCGGACCTCGACCGGAGCAGTGCCTGACCTTTCGACCTGACTCTACAAGACTACCCGTACTTGGGTTTAAAGCTGACGGTGTGGAGGTCAACCTTGACCCCGCTGCTGGCGCCAGTCGCCACGCATTTGACACCCCACGTGCACTGACAAGGGTACTCATGGGACTCGCACATTTAGTTATGACACTCCCCGAAGACAGTGATGACGAAGGGAGTAAGTGTTTATTGGAAGAGGAAAGGGATAGTTTAGTAAGTAAATTGAGCACATACCGAGAGTCTCTGTACGACATGGTTGACCTTTGCTTTTTTCGAAATATTCCTCGAGATTGAGATCAAAAGTTTAGAAATGTGATTTGTTGGTGTGAGAGGGTGAGTTTCGAACACTTGGGAAAATTACTGCCTAGTTTTCAGTTGCAATTTGTGGAGAATATTTAATTGTTGGAGAGGTCTGAAAATCCACGTCGTGTCTGAGCCCAAGATGGCAGCGGAAAGAGAGAGAGCCTTCTCTCCTCGCCTGCACCGCAGCCCCAAAGTCCATGAGGTGCAGACGTGCTTTCGGACCATTCACTTATCACGTTATTGGCATTTTCAAATACGCACTATCCTTTGACCCCATGAATATAGGTCATCCCAGTCGAGGTTGGTCGTAAAAAAACTATTTGGAAACATGATGCAACGTTTATGTAATACCCTACGTCCTCTGTGGATGACCCGCTGACGTCATTCGGCCAGACTGTCGATAATTCTCGTTCTTCCATCAACCATCAACCTCTGGTTTGAAAGGGCCGCGTCGATTCCATGATGGACGGCTGGTTTTGGGGCATAGAGAGAATCTTTAAAAATATGCTTTTGAAATTCCACTCATTAGTTCACTGTAATTCTAATTCATCATATTAAAAGTCGCAGATCATTGCATGATATTTTTTAATGATTTCAGTTAGTATTTTAGTATGGCTGTGATGTTTGCTTAGTTCCTGTGTATAGCGTATATAGCGTGTGAATGAAAGAGGATTTAATATTCAATTGTTTTTGTACATATCATACGAATCAATAGAGAACTGACTCTGAAAATTTTATTGTTCATTGGATAAAGTACAAAGAGTAACAAGAGCGAGTGGGAATGAAATACCTTCGATTAGGTAGGTTACTCTTAATATTGAATATAAATTGTATCACGAATGACTATGATTAATTGAAACACTGGAGCGATAATTTAAGAAATGTAGAATCCTAACCTAAAGTAAATACTAAACGACAACCATTCGGACCACATCAGTATCACTACCTGTGGGTAACATTCCTCGTTTCCACGTATTGGTAATCGGGTCTTTGTATAAGGATACAGGGAAGTAATTGTCTGATGAAGGAGTGGTAGAATAACCGAAGGGGTCAAGTATAGCAATCAGTTTCAAAAGTTCATCAGGGTTGGCAGTGGTGAAGCTATCGATATCTATTTCTGCCAAGACAGTGTTTCGTTCACTTAACAGTTCCTCCATTATTGATCCATTGACACCACAACTGGGCCCATCTTGCAAGCACCAACAATTCCGGTAAGCTACTGAGTACAGAAACCGATGGTTTCTAATGAACTCAAAGACATCCTCGGAGCAGATGCTGAATTCAGAAAGATCTAGTAACTTCAACTGAGGTGGTAATCTTGACAAGTTATAAAGCTTCGGACGCCCAATATGAGGTTGTACATTGTATTCATTATTATCTAAACTTAAGGTTAGAAGATTTACACAATTCCTAAAAACGGACATATCAAAAATTCTTCGCTCCATCCCATCCATCATAATAATTTCCAAAGCCACTAATTCCCCTATCTCTATAGAATTCAACGTTTCAAAATTATTTGCTAAGATATGCCTGAGAAAAGTGCTCGAAATTGGCAGATCATAGACCTTGCAGTCTTCTAATTTCGTTTGATGGTCTAGAAGCAGTTTCCAAGCATTCTTTATTGTATTAACTTTTTCGGTGCTCAGAGTGATCTCAAAAGTCTTCAAACAGTTGACTTTTTTTAGTAGGTTCGAGTCTATTGAATCTATCCATTGGGATTCAATTGCAAAATCTCCGGGGGAGTCTTCATCTCCATACCAGTGGTTTTGATACACAATGTGCTCCAAATTTTTTCCATACCTGGCAGTAAATAAGAGAACATCCATTGCGACACGAGCATCTGATGACTGGCTCAGCTGAACATCGCATATTAGAGTTAGAGAATTGAGTTTCGGCATCGGGGATACAATGATTCGATGCATTAAATTGTCTTCTTGAATCTTTACCGGACTGTCCATTGTATCTGGTTTGTCTTTTTGGAGAGTGATGTGAAGGAGACGCAGATTTTGAAATGAGTAGCCGAGGAAGTTATCGGAATTCCACGGGTTGTTCAGTAGGTTCTCAGTCAAGGAGAGAGTAAGATTTTCTAGATTTCTGAAGCAGGACTTGAGTAAATGATGTAGATTCTGGGGAGAAATAATCTCAAAGAAATCGTCGCAATCTTCTGAAATCTCAATGTCTTTGATAAGGTCCGGGTGCTTGAAGATTTTATCCGGTCCTAGCGGTGGGGACGTATGGAACTTTACTACTTCACATTTGCTTACTCGGAGTTCAAGCAAAAATTTCAAGTACGGGGATTTGTCATCAATTTGAATCTTCCATCCCCCGTAGTGGTCATCAATTTCTTTTCTCCACTCTTTACAAACCAACCGGAGAAGGAGGACTTCATTTTGAGACAGATTCTTGAAAATCAAACCCCATACCTAGAAATACATATTTATTTATATAATTACAATTGATTGAATTAATTTATCTGTACGTTGTACGCAGTGTAGTGTGTACTGTGTCTGTCAAAATTCGATTCCTCACCACAGTCACCACAATGCATTTGCATTATTCGAATTCTGACAGTGTCACGGAAATTTATTTACCTCTTCTGGCATATCCATAATTTGATACTTTATGTCGGCTTCCGTCGATCCATTCACATTAATCAATGGCAATAATGTTAGTGCCATTTTCAACAGTTTGTGGTTTGTAGTTAGGATCGATTTAAGCCCTAAGCCCTAAAAGGAACCGTAGGTTGGGGTTGATTATCAACCTTATGACATAAACAGCTTTAACAGTTAAGTCAAGTGTCCCCTCGTTATATTAGTTATCTAGTTCAATGGTCCCCTCTCTCGAATCCCTCTGACCTAGAGAAAAATTATTAATTCAATGAGTCTAGTACATTAAGTTTTTAATCTTTAACCATTCAAAAGCAGAATTTTTGTTACTTTAATAAAATTATAATTTTGACAGTATTTAACTTAAAACAGTTAAACCCACGAAGTTTATTAAATATTTATTGAATCTTCTGACACACTTCAGTTCTGAGGCCCTTTGTACATTTTGATACGACCTTCCTTCAAGAGTAATTTTAAAATAGGAGAACTTACCCGGGTTAAAGTAATAGAGTTTTGGAGCAATGTGAGATTTTTTTAAATTCTCATACAAATTTTGACAGCTTACACTAAAGTATGAACGTTTGTGTTTAAATGTCATATGTCATACAATCATTTATAAATAGACTAGCAGAAATACTTAATGTGAATGATCAGCATGACTGTCTGTCCGTCGGTCCTTCACAGTTACTTACATACTGTCAGTGGACAGTGTAAGGTAAAAATTTAAAATTACTAGTTTTAATATCCGTCTTCGATTAACGATGTTTTATTCCTTTAAATTAGCATAAACTACAATTGGATGTACAGAATTACGGAATAAATTATCGGTATACACAAAAAATAAATGTCATCGAGGAATTGGCTTTCATGATCATGATTAACTTCGTACTTTGATTGCCAGATTGACATTTAAATAGGTATTTAATTTAACGTCATTAGATAGTCAAAATTAATGCTTAGGATATGTCATGAGTGATGATGACGATAAAATCTGAGACTGCAACGACGATCAGTTCTTTAAATCTGGAAGGACAAAGCTAGGGGTAAGAAATTATCACATTTTCAATTAAAAGTACAGAATTGGATCAATTGGATACAAAATAATGTTCACATTATTCTAAACTTCTAAAAGATAAAGGAAATTAAATGTAAACTTATTTAAATTTATTTAAAAATTATTCGCTAAGACCTATTACTGTCATCATCGTCCTCCTCATCATCTATGCTATAACTATCTAGTTTCCATGTGCCGCTGACAGACTCCTTGTTCAGCTCAAACCGAACGTCATCATAATTGTCTAAGGGTGGACAATTGAAGAGAGCGAAGATGGCATTTAGCTTGACGAGTTCTTCAGGAACAGAAGAGTTGATGTACTCAATCGTGACATCTTTGACACTGGCATTTTCTTCACACAAAAGTTCTTCAATGACTGTCCCGCTTACACCGTAATGAGGGCCTGATTGGGAAACGCCACAGTTGGACATACTAAACGAGGATAGAAGTCTATGTTTACAAATGAATTTATAAATGTCGTCAGAATGAATCAAGAACTCTGAGATATCTAGCAGCTCAATCTTTTCGGGTAGTGTGTACAAGTTACGGATTATAGGAACGTGCTCACGATGTTCTGATGTCATTTGATCATATCTCAAAGACAGGTATTCGAGATTGAGACAATTTTGTAATAACGACAGGTCCAACACCCTCATTTCTGTATCGTTCACCATACATCTATCTAGAATGGTCAAGTCCCATATTTCTATCGTTTTGAGCCTTTCGTAATTATTGTAAACAATGTCTTTAAAGAAGGTACTGGAAATCGGGAGATTGAACACCTCAAGGAATTCTAATTTTGATTGATTCTGCAATAAAGCTATCCACGCGTTCATTAGAAACCCTGCTTCTTTAATATTCAGACATATGCTCAAAGTCTCGAGTGAAACAATATCTTTGAGGATGGACACGTCAATTGTGTCTAAATCTGTAGGAGCTGTCCAACCTGTTCGATGTAAGTCGTACTCGTCCTCTTCGTTGAAAAATAGACGGATGTTGAGCTCTTCTAAAGTTTTTCCATACTTGGTAGCGAAAGACAGAACTTCAAAAGATACTCGGTTTGTCGAGTCTTCGCAGAGCTCTGTACATGACATGTCAACAGAGAGGGAGAGGATGTTCGGTATTGTAGATGAGCTGACGATTCGATGTAGTACGTTGTCTTCCATGATTGTCAGGGGCTCCTCTTGCTCGGGGTCGCGTTGAATGATACAAATCTGAAGTTCAACAAGACTTTCAAACTCATAGCCTAGCAAGTCATCAGTGTAGTAGGGTTGATGAAGTAGATAGGGTGTCATTGAGAGACTGAGAACCTTTAGATTTTTTGAACATGATTTCAATATGTAATGAAGATTTTGACGAGAAACACTTTCAAAACATAGATTTCGGTCAGGTGTTATGGAAATATCTAGACTGGTGATGAGATTTGGATGCTTAAAGATGGTTCCTAGTCCGAGCGGAGAGGGTTTCAGGAATTTGATAATGTTACACTTTTTTATACGCAGTTTGAGGAGGTTTTCAATGCCTGGAGATCTTTCGTTATTTTCATCGAGTTGAATCTCCAGTCCACTGTAGTGATGATCGATTTCAGCTTTCCAGTCGTGACAAACAAGACGCAGATTAAGGGCTTCATTTTGTGACATATTCTTGAAAATCAATCCCCATATCTGTGAAAATCAGAAAACATGGCTCACATTAAATCAATAATAAAAATATGAATAACTTTCTCCTCAGCATTTACACATAAATATATATTTTCGACTGGGAATCATCTCCAATTTTCAATTCACAATTCAAGGTTAAGTTAAGCACCCACAGATTTGATAGTAGCTACATATAGGTAATGCATGTATCGGACTTGAACTTATCCTTCTACAATTCCATTTACTTTAAACTACAGGTACAACTCATGAATTCCACGTTCCACCACACCATCTCCAAAAGCAAAAGATAAAAGAGACCACACTGATTCTAACTTGGAAGTGTAGCCAGCAATTCACAATTGAAACTCGGGATTTAGGAAGTGGGAAGTGGATTTTATCTTTCAGATATACAGACGATATGATTGTCGATATTATTGTAAAATGCAGTGGACTTATTATCAATTTACTCATCAAACTGAACTGTGCGGATGCCTTGCCCGTTTACACTCTTAGAGAGGGATATGGTGAATTGAAATCGAAACAAAGACAACCAAAGCACAGATCAATGATCAATTTTAATTTCGATTGTGATTCAGAATGTCAACGTCAACTTCCTAATCATGATTTACTGAAACACGGGCTGACGAATGACATAATGAAGCAAATTTAGTTCTATGATGATTCATGAATGATGATCCATCAGGCATCAGGTTAATTAAGAAGGATTTAAAAACAATCAACAAACCTCTTCAGGAAGACTCATATTTGAGGAACTAGGTATCCGGAGAAGTCACACTTTAATTGTTGGCACACTAATTGCTTAAAATAAAAGCTCTAATTGATAAGTTTCAAATAAAAATAATAAGATGATTCCATGATTGCATTAATTAGTCAAGACTCTTCTAGGTAAAACTGGCAGGTAAGTGGTTCCGCAGTTAAATATTTTAAAATCAATCCCGCGCCACAACACAAATTTTTTCGGGGCTATGGAAGAAATGAATAGGACTCACTATATGCTGTTTTGATATGGCTTTGACGGCGTTCATTAAATCCGGTTATCGAATTAAGGTTCTATTGGATTACGACATTCCCTACACCCCTAAACTGCAAATGGACTCACAATCCCCACATGCAGCTTAAGTAAAATTTGAAATCGAATCAAATCCTTAAGTTTTTCTTGAAACTTGGTCTGAATTGTTTTTAAAAAATCAAGATTTTTTTTCCCCAATCAAGGGAAGTTTCGAATTTTACAAAATTTATCTTCACTGTCAATTGTGAAAATGTCTATCCCAATTAATAAAGAGCTGGTTCAATAGTCGGGCCAACCTAATGAGAAAAGCGACCACGCAAAAGCGTTGTGCACATTTCAATTAATATTTTATTGATCGATTTCGTGTTTGGAATTCATCGATTGTCCCAAAAATATTCTTACACAGAGTCGAGGCAGTTTTAAATTTAAGTAAGCAGAAAATATGATTGTGAATTATTAATTAGTCATGGCACCTCTCCATTTTTCAAACACGATCTTACAAACAAACATAGTGGGTCCCAATGTCCCGGAATTGAATAACCTAGCTTTATTGTGATTGGTCCAACCCAAGTGAATAAAATACTGCACATTAATTAACTATTCAAGAAAACATGGTCCATTAAATTTTTCAAGGTTATCAGACGTGGCTCAAATACACAAAAACATAACACAAGAAAAGTGGCCGTCAAACTAGAAGGATCGAAAAGTCCATACAATGGAAATTTTGAAAAGTAAAATTTTGTTTTTTATTTTATTTCAAACCATTTGGGGCAAATGTCAAAGTATTTTGAACCTTGGGTTATTCGGTGACTGTGTTGTCCACCTCAAGCTTTTCTCCAATGAACAAAAGTACCAAGACCTGGCAGAGAAAATATTTCACGAAAATCAAGTCACCCCTTTTATCTGGACATTTCATGGGCCAAATAGCAACGGGTCGATCAGCCCTCTACCCAGCGTCTTTGAACTGTGTACCCTTAACGTCGTGATACAGGCCGACGATGATCCGACACTTCTTGCGGAATTTATGCGAATGAACCGGTACTATTTCGAATCGTTCCGAAATTCAATTTATATAATCGTCAGAGACACAATGCCAAACACAACGAGCCTACACGTCTACTTTTTGCCACTCCCCTGTCGAATTTTCTGGGCTGTACATCGATCAGAGAAAAACGCTAACGAAAATAATGAATCCAACCAACTTTTCCTATTCTGCCTTTATTGTGACCCACTATTCTTTGTCGCGGTCGACATATTCGAAACTAAATTGTCGGATTTAAGTCTTCTCACCCTCCGCCCCTTTTGGACCGACATTACAATCGTATCGGTGGTCTCCACTTTGCCAGGCCCATCCTCCACACACTGCTCATCCGTTCCATGGACTAAAGCATTTCTAAATACCAGTCGCTGCGGCCATGTCACCGTCATTCTGGACTACTTGCTGAAAATGCTGAATCTCACAAGCTTGTACAAAAGTAATAAAAATAACATCCCTGCTGAGTCCCTGTACTACGGAGTTATCGCAGACTATACCTCCTGTGACCATAATTGTCGAGCATCCTTTGTCCATCAAACGAGCGTCGTCAATTCCAGACTCATCTATTGTGACCAGCGCATCCGATCTGAAACGATCTCCTTCTCAGTCTGGCTATCCCCTTTTCGTATGGGGGTGTGGCTTGCTCTGGGGTCAACCGTGTTGGGAATTATATTCATCACTTCGATCAAGAGAGGTCAATCCAAGTCTTTGAAGGAGGTCATGAGGAATACGTTTAGAGCGGTGTCGGTGGTACTTGGTCAGGATGTTATGAGGGACGGTTGGATTTTCTATGGCTTTTCTTTATTTTGTGTCCTTACGCTGGCGTCTATGTATGAGAATGATTTTACAGGGAACTTGGTTGCTCCTACAGAAATCGTCCCTTTAAAGAATTTGAAGGAGGTGGTTGGAGCTGGCTATAAAATATATTACAATGGTCCCAAAAGCATCGGCCCTGTGATCTTGAGAAATGATTTCGAAAGATACGGACTAAGTAGTAGTTTGAATGATCAGGTGGAAGGTATCACTGGAGGGTCTATTTTTCGTAGATTCCAGAGTACGAATCCGAAATATGCGTTTTTGGACCGAACGATTAGTGCAGATAATTCCATGTATTTGACTCAGATGGCTCAGCTCTATTTCCCCATGTTCAAATGTTTTAAAGTAAAGGAGCGATTGAGCAGTCGAATGTTTTATTGGACCTTTCGGCTGAACGTTGCACGGAGGTTTAAGAAAAATCTCATGAGGTTCATGGAGAATGGAGTCTGGTCATTCCGCATGAATCATGAGTATTTTAGGCTGGATTTGATTTTATGGAGTCGGAGAAGAAACTTGATATCCCAACATTTCATTGAATTCATAACATTCAAGAATTTAATTTCAGTTTTTGTCATCTATGGAATTTTAATTTTAATATGTGTCGTGGTTTTTCTGTACGAGATTAAAGGTCGACTTTGGGGGGCATTGAGAAATTTTGGAGCATTTTTTGTCCGACTTGTAGTCTTGGCTAGGAGGATATACTTTGATCGTTTTAGATTTCCGGGTTTAATGTTATTCAAGCCAAAAAGGTAAAAAATTATTCGGTACTGGATTATGAAGGGGACCTTCAGGGCCGTCATATAGATATTAACCTTTTCATAGTGTCTGTGACTGATTCCAAACAGTTAAATCTTTGCTTGCCCCAATGGCCTCTTCCCAATAAATCGCAATTGCAGTTCAATTTATGAAATGCTTAACTCCGTCCAATACGCAACAACTTCTAATTTTAGAATTTCTTTTGTCGATGTTTACAATGTCCATCACATTTAATAAAACTCACAAGGTGCAACTTCATATAGCCCGAGCCAGGTTGATAAAAACTTTCAAGCTACTAAGCCAATTTATGACAATCGGTGGGGATACCCATAGGGTCACTCTAGTATTAAAGTTTCGCAAGTATTACTTTGTATTTGCTATAAAGGAACCATGAATTACCAGTATGCAAAATTTCAAGCTTCTAAGCTAATTTATGAAAATCGGTGGGGGTACACCAATAGGGTCACTCTAGTATTAAAGTTTCGCAAGTATTACTTTGTATTTGCTATTAAGGAACCATGAACTACAAGTATG
>JAQFYM010000299.1:0-81414 GCA_034694785.1 Agrenia bidenticulata
ATGAAAGGCCTCGACAAAGAAGAGTTTATCGCCCTAGAATTAACTTTGAAGTCTTCAACGACAATCAATTCAAAGAAAAATTTCGACTTCGAAGGATCGAAGCTCAATTTGTTCTTGAGAGAATCGGGCAATACCTTTTGAACTCAGACAAAAACATGGCACTAAATCCTAATCAACAACTTTTAGTAGCATTGCACTGGATGGGAAACGGAGGAGCTTACCACGGAGTTGCAGATATGCACGGGATTTCAAAGTCTACTGTCTGTCGAATCTTAGAGAGAGTTGTGAATGCTACTGTGGACTATATGTTCCAAGATACTGTGCGATGGCCGGAGAACGTTGGAGGAATCGCGGCTGAGTTTCTACGTTTGGGAGGATTTCCATCGGTATGTGGATGTGTGGATGGGACAATGATTAAGATAGATTCCCCTAGAGCAAATGAAGATCAATTCGTCGATCGACACGGTAACCACTCCCTCAATGCTATGATGGTTTGTGGTCCGGACTTTTCATTCTATCATGTGAATTCTCGCATGCCGGGTTCAGTGCATGATGCAAGAGTATTGAGGGCCTCAAGATTATGCCGAAAATTTGAAGAAGGGTTTCGTCCCTTTCCAAGGGGGGTGCTTTTGGGTAATTTAATCTTGACTTCATATTAAATCCTAACCCTTTTAACCCTTAACTTAAATTTGTAATTATATTTAATTTATGGAAATTTATTGTTAGGCGACTCAGGATATCCGGTGAAGGACTGGCTCATCCCACCCTATACTCGAAACATTCATGACCCAGCTGAAGAAAGATTTAATAGAGCCCATAAGTCTACTCGAAGAATCGTCGAAAATTCTTTTGGAATATTGAAAGAGCGCTTCCCTTGCCTAAATTACATGCGATTGAAGCCAACCTTTGCGGGACAAGTTGTGATGGCGTGTGCAACTTTCCATAATATTTCGTCGAAAGAGGATTTTGAAATACTTCCACATGATATCGAAGAAAATGAGCCACCACCACATACAGAGGAAAACAGAGGTAATCAACGTGTCCAAGAACTTTTGAATTATTTTCGTTAATTAAAATATCTTATACTTATAATTTTTTTAAATAAACACTGTTTATTAACCTAATAAATAAGTTGTTGAGCAAAGTTAAGACTCAAAAAGTATTTTTGTGTAAGTGGATAGAGGAAATTCAAGCTCACGTTCCAATTTCAAAGCATCAAGTCGAGCTTTGTAAATTTTTAGTTCCATCAATTCACACTGTAGGTTTTGCCGTTTTTCTTGAAATTCTGAAACTATCAACTTGTTGTGTGACCTTTTTTTGCTATTGGGGTTAGATGAAGCTGAATCAGTCGAGATTTCTGTTGATTTTACTTTGCAAGCTGAGGTTGGAACAGGGTTGTCGGTTTCTCCAATATCAAGTCCATCAATCACTGGTGTATCGTTCCCGATAATTTCGATGATTTTAAAATCAAGCTCGTCGAGAACCTTTTCTTTGCCACCTCCAGTCCCAGTTTTTCCTCGGTTGTCTCTCTTCTCTACAATATTAAATTGGTTGATATTGTGTCAATATAAAATCAAGTTAAAAGTTGAATTTACCTAAGGCTCGGGATTTCCAAGACCCCCACATTTTGTCTCTAGCGAACTTCCAATCCCGATCTGCCGTTGCGAGTTCCAAAGATTTGGCCTTGATGAGAACTTCATTCCAAGCGTGTTCTTTGTCCGAGTTTTCCAAGCGATCGGAAAACTGGCCAAATAGAATTCCTTTTTTCTCCTTGATGAAATTTAATAACTCCAATTTTCTGGCGATTTTCGATGATTTTACCTACAAGAGAGATGACAAAATAATGATTGTTATTTAAGTCGTAAATAATCTCTTAATTTTAAATTAATTACACCAAAAAATCTTACCATTTTAATAATTTACTTCAGAGGAGAGTAATCTTCAACAATTGACAGAGTTAACTGCAGAGGGGAAAACGCGGAAGAGAAAATGCAGCGGAGTTTTCACTCTGAAAAGCGAGAGAAATGCGGAGCGAAATTCAGCGAGGTCAGTGACATTGTGAAACACTCCAACTCTGCACTTTGCAAAATCTGCAAAGTGCGGAGCGCAAAGTGCGGAGTGCAAATTGCGGATTGGTGAAATAGGGCACAGGTCTGTAGCTGTAATTTATCAATATCTTTCATAATGAATTTGTAGATTTACAATTAAAGCGTAGATTGTAATCATCTGATTGTCAAGGCTGAGGCCACATATTAATATTACGATTAAACAAACTCTTTAGCACTAGTTTCTATAATCACAGCCTCTAACTTTCACTTGATATAATTTGAGAATTTGAGAATGAGTTTTCAATGCTGTAATGTGCGGTTAGTGTTTATTTCATGGTTTAAAGTTTCGATTCTACGTACTGTGATTTATTAGTTATTATAATGGTTGCTTTCTTAAATGGAATCCACTCAGAGTTAGCAAGTGGAGGGTTATAGATACATCTAAACGATCCTACCGCAAGGTTAGGCCTGTATGTATATTCTACCTTTAGAAAGCTTTAGCATTCACATGGGCCTCGATTTAATGTTGAATATTCTAGATTTTAGTATCATTCTCAAAGGTTCCTTCATCAAGTCACAACTTTCTCCATCAATTCCATCATGCTTTTAACATAGCTCAGGAGAAATCTAAACTGCCCAATCAATTATTTGGAACATGTATGTCTTTGCTATGATAGTTGATTAAGATTAAATGAGTAGAATATTATGACATGGGGAGAGAAGTCGGAAGCTTTGGTTAAGAGTGTGCAGCTCGTATATGATGATTATTTTTGCACTCAAGATCAAACGCGGCACTTCAATGAAAATGGATCTTGCTCTTGCGTTAAATAGCCTTTGAGCCATCTAATTCAACATCATTCTCCTATTCACAACTCAAATTCCACATTCATAATCAATATCTGTAGGGCTTAGTGGTTAATCTCTTACAAGAAGTCTAAATTAAAGTGTTTAAAAGTTAAAATCCACTGTATAGATTATTATATTAATTGTATGTTGGAGTAACTCACAATGTTTACAAATTACAACAGATACGGAGATTCAAGGTTTTTTCTTGAAATCTCTATTTCAAGTTTCCTAGATAATAAATTCGCAAACAACAAAAACAGTCAACTGCTGTGGGTTTTGAATTAAAATTGACTAAGGAGTTTATTCAGATTTCTAATTAAAAAGTTCCAAGCTGAAATTAAACTAAGAGCTCTTACATATCGAATAGTTTCCTGTAGATACACAAACTCTTCTTAACAAATACAATTTTCCCAGAATCTCCATTTCATTTTTGTCTCTGCACCCTAGGGTTCAAGCAAGTGCTAATGAAAAGGATCATATAACTGGGTGAACTGACATATATGCCTGCGATATTTATGCCTCCGACATTTATGCCTACGACATTTATGCCTGGCGACAAATATGCCTACGAAATTTATTCCTGTAAAAACATTCAAAAGGGACTAATATGCCTCAAAAATGTTTTCATTGAAAAATCTAAATTAAAAAAAAAAAATAATCAAATTTTATTTATAATTTACTAACAGCAGATGTAAATTAAGCGACAGCGCAACGTCAAGTAGGTTTTGATCACTCAAATCTTGCAAACCGACTAGAATTCTCCAAAAAGTTTATAAATTCAATGGAACACACTATAGTAGCAGGATTAGCAGGTAAAATTACTGGGGAAAAAAGAAAAATGATTGAAATTTCGTGGAAATGTAAAGATAAGTATGGATGGAAAAAGAAAAACATTCTTTGAAATTTCATGAAAAACTAAAAATATTCATTGAAATTTCATGAAAAAAAGAAGTTCAGGGAACATGGACATTGAAATCACTAAAGTAAGTTTAATATAGATGTGTAACCAAATTTAAAAAATTCTCCGCAACTTCGAGAACTTTTAATCATTCAAAATTTTCACTTTCCATCTTTAATTTTCAAACTTTTCAATTTTCACAAGGGCTTTGAAAACAAGGCTTTTATTTTATTGAATTTTTAAATCTTTAAAGTCTTTCGGTAGGCATAAATGTCGCAGGCATACTTGTCGTAGGCATTAATGTCGCACAATCATATAACTGTCTTAGGTGTAAAATAAAAATTCTGCAGCCCCTCTAATCTCACCTCTTGAATCTTTTATTCTTATTTGCAAGTGTAAATTAAAACTCAGGAATCTCATCAGTCATCGTCATCAAAGGGGAGAGCAGATTTTTTCTAAAAGTTCCTGTGCTTTCTAATATTCATGTGCCCCTAGATTTAGTTGGAACTGGATAGGGATTAAAAAAAGAGTGAAATTACTCTTCTTAGTTGCCCCTAAGGAATCCTATTGTCACATCTAGTTTAATTACTTCTTGACAGGATTTTTTTTAGCTAATAAGAGCTTCATTTGAATAAAAACGAGACAACTTTGGACGGAATGAAAAATATTCTAATGAGGAATTCGATCCATTATTTATCATCATATTCCTTAATAATTAAATTGCCGTTAGTAATATCAAATTGAGATGCCATATTGTCCCTCTGTTACGTCATGATACCTGATTAATCGATTGTTGTCTTACCTGTTTTAAAACTGAAAACTCATAACAATCAGAAATCTGTCGTCTAGGTTCAATCCAACCCCATAGGTTTATTATGTGATCAGCTTATTGCCCATATTCCTCCATACTCCCTGTTAATTGTGAGAATTGTTTTGTACCTAAACCTGTCAGTTGAGGGATACAAAACATTATATAATCCAACAAACAAAATTGCAATCGTGTGTAAGTAAAAAAATTGTAAATCTGATTGCTAAACTTTTTAATCAGCCCTTAATTCATTTGCAGAAGTAATAAAGTATAAAAAACTTTGTAGTTGTGTTCGGCTGAAGCGTAGAATTAGATAACATAAACAATTCTAAAGGATATGACTATATTTACGATAAATCATCGTTCAGGACGTTATGTGAAGCAACTCCATGATTCAAACTTCAAGTCTATGTATACATGTAAAATCTAATTTGAGGAATATATTTAATATCCAGAAGATATCTCCAATACCTTCAACCTTTGAGTTTCTACTTTGACATTTTGCCTCCACATACTTCTCACGGGGGTGAGAAGCCGAAAGATCTCTTTAAGTAATTTGTTCGACTTTTCTTCATAAACTTCCTTCAAACATTTCAATCCGATTTGGTTAGTTTTCTCTACTCAGTAATTACTTGATTTGTCAAATCAACGACAATAATCCAAGAATAAGGAATAGTATTTACTACTGGTCGGATAAGCTACTCAAGCAGTCTTGCAAGTTTTCAGATGTCCCCAATTCATAACACAAAGTAGTGGTCTTCCTAATTTAAATCAAAAGTTTCAAGCGTTACTTTGACAGCCGTGCTTACCCAACACCCACATATCTGAGCTTGTACCTTCCGAAACTGAAACGAAATAGATAGAGATTCATCTCACTGATGTCTGCTTTGAATAGCTTCAAAGCGAAACGAGGTAGTGAAAGCCCAATTTTCGGGGATTGGCAAGATTCTTTTGAGTCTGACATAAAACTCTTGGCTCAAATTCAAATAATAATATTTCTCATTCACTTTGAAGAAATCAAGAGTTGGACAACTTGAGTAATCATCTACTCCGAGCACTTTAGTCAAACTAAAAATCAAAAAGATATTAAAGAATTTGGATTGAAAATAAAGAAACCGACTTTCCGCCGTTTGTAGGACTCAAGCTTGACAACTAGACACGATCAGCACCTTCATAAACTTTCCCGACATGACATAGATGTGAATAATCCAAATACTCTAAAAAAAGTATCGAAAGGTGTGAGCACACATAGTTTTATTTATCATGTAGTAATTCAGACATCAAACTTGAGTATGGGTTGTTTTGAGTCTCCTTTTGGAGAAGCAATTTTGATGGAAGCTTCTCTCCTTTAATTGGAGAGATGAAAGACATTTTTAAGTCCGTGGTTGTTCAGAGCGGGATGATAGTTGGTAATATAGGGATGATGAAGGGCCTAGATCTGATGATGACTGGGGAGATCAAAGGGCTCCAAGGCGCAAAGAGAAAGGTGGAGGGAGAAAGAAAAGATAGAGAAAACCTGTGGTCCTAATTACATTCAAGTTGATTTAGCTGTACCATTTCCGTCTCTTTTTGATGCCATAGCCTTGCTTAGCACAGAACTCTATCAAAGGGATTCGCTCTTTCATGCATGACTACCAATTTACCTTAATAGCGAATGATCGTCATAAGCTCTTATCTCTCATATGTAGTCCCACGTAAGCTCACACACAACAAAGACAAACAGAGACCTAGTAATATGTGTTACTGGGAATCTCTTGTACCTTTCAAATCTAAACATCCTTCACTTTCATGTCCTTCTTTGAACAAAACCTTCAAACGATTCTCAAAGAGACTACAAACCTATATGAAATCTGTGGCTTCAAAGACAAAATTTCACAAAAATTGTCCCTTTTTTAAATTTAATAATTTTCCAAGCCTCTTTCATCTTTCTTCACTCAAAGCCTGTTTTCAGCGAGATGATGAACGGGCTGTCCTTTATAATTTCCTTTAGCAAGACTCACATTACTAAATATGAGCATATTTAAAACTTGTAGAATAGAGGGTTGACATTATATCACCACTTCCATTGATATTGGGACATGCAATTCAAAGAAAGCTTTACTAGTGAAACTCCATCAACTTTGAAATTATTACTAACTTCTATTTAGGTTCCCCCATTAGCCACCTTTTCTGTCCATAGCTCAGATCGTAAGCCGCTTGCATTTTCCGGTATCGCTTATTTAGTAATTGCTTTCATAATTACAGACGGAAGATTCATCTTTGAGTCTACGGTTGAAATGCTATGTTGGCATCAAAACATTTGACAAAGAATTTTTCAGGTCGTACATCATCTTTATGATTATACATTTCTCTGTAATTGTCATCTTTAAAAATATATTATGGGAATAGAGCACTTATGCTATATAAGCAAAAATAGTAGTTTGAACTGTTAAGTTAAATAGCACTAGCTTAGCTAAAAAATCTATCATCAGTCTAGCTTTAGTAAATGTGAACTAGGAGTTAGAAGGACGAAGAAATAAAGACCTCAAGAGCCGGTAGATGTTTTCGTAAAAAATTGAAAAGGATGACTTTTCAAAGGGAAAGTTCAGGCCTTAATAGATAAAAAGAAGTCCGCTCTGAAGTTTCTAATAATAATGGGAAGGAGTTAGAAGAGGAAAGCATTTCATTCTTTAGTACTTTGACTTTCGCTACCTTTCTTAGTTGAACTATCAATATCATTTTGTAAACCTACTGAGGGCCGTTTTCTTTCATCAAGTCATCAAAGGGTTTTCCTACAAGAAAAAGAAAGACAGAATAAAGATCAGAGAGAAAAAAGGCCATGTATAACGAAGGAGTACCGGAAGAGACAGTAATGTTAACATAGAGCTTGGGAAGATCAAAGCCATTCACAAGGAGACATGAAAGGCTTTTGATCAATGCCTCCTCATTAATAATGTCCTGTGTTCACAACAGCATTACAATGATAAGTACCACACGGGACATATGGACCTTTGCTGATGGACAATCTACCCCAATCTCCTCCTACCGTTCACTCTAAACTCTCCGTCAATTCTCCTATTTCTAAATTAACCTCAGCTATCTCCGCAAAATCTTTTGGAAACCAATAAATCTCGACCTGTGAGTTCACACCAAAAGTTATCACATCTGCTCCGCACAATTATCTGAATACAAAAGGATACAAGAGAATATATACGTTTTCAACCATCACCTGTTTATTTTAAACTTGTAAATCCCGAAGTTCCGCAATTTAAGAATTCAGGGAACCCATTAAAACTCTACAAAAAGTCAAAAGCAGAATCCCAGTGAGTTGATTACTGTAATATGTTATTCACTGGAAATGTTCCACAGTCTAACTGTAGAATCATTTAAAAATCCTATCCCAACATTAAATCCATCGTAATAAGGCTAAAAGGGGGTGAGAATTTTGTAGCAGGGACATCCCGATCTGAACAGTAGTAAATCTAACCTCACCCTATGGTCCTGCCCTACTGAACCTATTACTTTATACCACAGCGATGACCTATCCTCTAATCTTTCTACCGCTTTATTACATGATCAAAGTAATATTCAATTCACTGATCAAAGGGAACAAAGGACTACACGGGGACGACTTTCCAGCATGAGTGCCACCCGACCGCATTAAACAGTTCCAGCAGCGATAGAAGATTATACCCGCATACGAGCTTAGAATCGTGTAGGAGGAGCACCGAGGTATCGCTACCTTCAATGTTTTCATCAGATAGCTCCTATATAGCACTGAAGGATAAAAAGATGAAACGAAATGCTACAGCACTGAAAATGAGGGCGAACTGAAAACTATAATGTGCTAACCCTAAAGGAGACTTTGTCAGCCGGCATGAAAAGAACGAAAGAATTCAATAAAATAATCTACCCTTTCATCATCATGTTGATCATAATTTAGAATTGCAGGGTCGGCCCTCCAAACAGATTTTTTTATCAAAGGAGAAGTGGACCGTTTTCTCAATCCCGGAGACTCTCTATAAACTCAATCTCAACACGAAAACATAAAAGCTCATTTCATGCAGGTTGTCATTATATGCTACTGTTGGACTCCATTGGATTATTCATCGAAATGAAAACCAGATCATAAAGGAGCCGCCGTAAATTGTTGTAACTTACAATTCTAATTTCATAAGAAGGAGCAACCACAGTGACAAACGATGAGGAAACCGCATTGCCTCTCTTCAGATTTAACTCCTCTTCTCAAATCGGTTACGAGTTTATGCTGAGATTGTCAACTCAAGATATTTATTCAGTTCCTTCTTATAGGTTATGGAATCCATTTCTTAGGGTTAACATTTGAAGGGCATTTTCTGCATCTGTTTTGATTACGTCCATCTTTAGTTTGCATGCTAATTCTTCGTACAGTTGTTTCTTTGATTCAACTATGTAATTTACAACTTTAATTCAAATTATTTTAAAACTATTAGGATAACATAGGCTTGAAGCTTATAGGCACTTAGGCCTGATCAAAATATATTTTAGTTGGTCATTCAATCTGGGGAATTTTTTTTAACCAATTACGATAGGCAAAAATAGAGTAAATCCAGTTTTCGAAATTTTAATTTGCCTTGAATTATTAAAATTTCCAAGAAAGTAAATCCGGCTAGATTAGCTAATCTTTGCAATAAACAAGATACTATGAATTTATATTGCGACTTTCTCTTGTGCTACTTCTACTTTCTCCGAACTAGCGATATTTGTAGTTATTAAATAAGGCCCACACAAATCAATAAGAAGTTTTAACTTTCAGCCTACTCAATCTGAACAGAATTGAAAAGTTTTAGATTTTAATATGAATTGAATGCACGGTAATATTCAATACTACGAAAAGGATAATAAAAGCTTTGTCAGATCAGAAGAGCTTGTCTGAATACTTTATATTATACACACACACATGCAGGTCGAATGAAGCCATCCATTTGGGTTCCCTTTCTGCCCAGCATATTTCTGCTGTGGACCTATCTGATCTTACAATGAAATACGCACATCTACCAGACACATCAAAGGAAAAGATCAAGGGAAATACGAGGCAAAAAAGGAGTTTCAATTAAATATTTGATCCTCCATAATCTCTTTCCACAAAAAAAAATTTCCACTGAATAGATTTTGCCAGGAGATACCCTGGAGTAGTACAAATAGGAGAATGTGACTCTTTGTGCTGATCTCCATGTTGTGTCGGCCTGACTTCAAAGACTTTGCTTCTCCTGGGGTTATAAAGCATTGTTTCCATGTGTTTTTTTGTTTTCCTCACGAATAAAACCCATTGCACACGGACGGTATGAAAATTCTTTTATTTTTACGTTTCATGCTTGAGTAAAAAGTATTATCGCACTCACCCAAATGCATTCAGAATTCACTAAAGGTAGACGAGGGGAACTTGGAATGAAAATTGTCTTTCATCTTCGCCTAAAGTATTAAAGCTACTTGATATCCTACCAAATCCTTGCATTCTGATTTAATAATATTCAAAATCAAAACAAATAATCTGTCCAAGACTATTAAAATATCTTGAGGGTCCGTCCACAGTCTCAAATTATAAGAATTATTTAAAAAATATATGGTCACCAAAACGTTTACAACAATTTTAACAATTGTTTTCCCTTAAAGTCGGACGAAAGCAGAGATTCCTTATAATCTATTAACCTATTGTGTTAATAGGTAAAATGCCCTATAAGAATCAGGAAGTAACTAGATGAAAGGAAACAGTACCAAAACTCATCCTGAACCTGAATCAGTTGAATATGCATTGCTAATTGCAAAAGAGGTAACAGTATCCTCCATATAGATTAATGAGGGTTCATGCATGAACAACATCCGTCCCACACTGTTTCCCTTTGTGTAATTCCCTTCATATTTATGGCTCTGTAAACCTCAATCACATCCCCAGTTCCAGACCCGCTCTCTGTGGAACACTACCGTGTGAATGAACAAAAGAAGGAAGAATTAATGGGCGACCCGGAGGAGGCAGGTAATAAACGCCAATATTGGCTATATGGATGATGTTAGAGAGTACTATTAGATGAAAGAGGTAGGATAGCGGCTTTATCAAAACCCCATGTACTCACTCAATGGTAAAAGCTGAGTTGCGGCCCCTTTGATCTCAAAAGCGGCATTGCTTTTCATGGGTTGCTTTGCCTTTCGCCACGCGACACTAAAGCCCTTTCCACACTCTCTCTCTCTCATCATAATCGCTTTCTCTACCGGGGAACTCAACAATGTGAATATATGAAGAGCATCTTGAGGGCAGGCATGCACACTCTTATGATCCCACCCTACACGACCTATTTCCACTTTAATCTTTAGTGGCTCTTCTTTGTAATCGTTAGCAGGGTACAAATGTTAATTAATCTCTCTCACAATAATTCCAGTCTTATGATTTCAACTCTTTTTCAATCTCAATTAGTGTGGGTTTTCAAATTTTTCATGGAAAAAATGGCGTTGACTCATGCAGATGATAGTTGAGTGGTCAGGTAAGGAGGAATTCTCGGGAAGTATGGCTACGTTTTTTATGCGTAATGTATGGTATTAGCCGACACGTAACTCTTTTTCGAAATTATTACCCAAAGAGAAAACTTTGTAAAGGAAACCGTATAGGGTACGTACTTTTTTCTTCATATTTCTTTGAACCTCTTCTTTCTCTATTTCATTGGTAGGGCTATTAAAAACTCGTAAGACTTTAGAGGTATCCTCTATTTTCCCTTTCATGTTCCTCTCTCCTCTTTCTCTCTCGCTCTTCTGTCTCTTTTTTCTTTTTAGCTAAAGTACGGTAGAAAGAACTTCAAAAAAACTTCTTTTTCCTCCATCCTTTTCATCACGAAGTAAATCCAATGATTGAACTCAAACTGGCTCTGTTGATCGAGAAATTCTTCATGGATTCTTCTTTACTCAAAGTTGTATTTTTTTACTATCCAAACGTTACCAAATCGTAACACAGGGTGTATAGTTTATGTCCTTTTCGCAAAGGTCATATCGGCTTCTAAAGGCTTTCTAGCTCATCTGAATATTTCTTAGGTTTAATCCTTAATCACCACCTGAGATAAGAAGAAAACTCCACAAGTTTTGAATTCAAGAAAATTCATCGATATATTTACAAAGAATAAAATTAACAACTCTCGACTTACTTTTTTGGAACACGTCTACAGATTTTTTAAATGAAGATACAAATTAATAACTGCTGTCTAGGGAGAAAGTTGAAGCAGCGAGGGCTTCAATTTCTTCTTAAGTGTCCCTCTTTTCTCTAACAACTCCTTCTTCTCAATTCTTACTGTTAAAATGAATATTCATGTCGGGAAGGGGCAAAATCTAACTGTAGAAACGGCGACAGATTCTTATCTTATTCATAAGATTTTTATAAAAAATGATCGCATAGGCGTTCATGCAAATGAGATAAACAAAGCCTCTGGGAATAAATAAGCATGAAATGTGTTCTTAATCAGAAGTCCCTGAAACTCTGACAGTCGTGAATCATTTAGCTGACACAGTCAAATTTACAATCATAAAACGGATACTTGAGGCTTCTTTTTTCTGAGCCCGTGCAATGGCTTGGAAATCCGAGTGCCTCTCAACCATCTAAGTCCGTATTACTCTAGATGATTAATATAATGGGTGAACCTATTGAATATTATTTTAGTAAAATCTGCATAAAATATTTGAATTGTGATTGCAATTTCGAAGATAGCAAAACCTCATCTCCTGCCAATACTATATTTAATACATAAACTAGGCCTTCATGTAACTAGCATAGATAATATTGGAATAAGAGAAAGGGTCCGTATCTTGTGTCAGCCAGGGCTTTGAAGTCACCTTTGTGCAAAGCCGCTTGAAGAGAGCAAAGAAATTTTACATTTTTTCTTTCAAGAAAGATGAAAGGGTTGCCAAAGAAAGCCTTTCAAGTCTAAACTATATATTCAGACACTTAATACGAGTATGTGGGACAGGCCGTCCTGCTAAGGACAAATGGTTTGTCTGCTCTCTCCACTGGAGGCAGTGGTATGTGCATGGAAAAGGGAGCGTCTCTTCAGAAGAGGTGCGGAAAGTCAAGCAGAGAAATTTAAAGAAACTAGTACAAAGGTGAAGAGGATGATACAAACGATTTTCAAATGTCTGAGTTACTTTGAAATCAAAGATCAAGGGAAGGAGATCACAGAGGATCTGAAGTTGACATGGAAAGTCCAATGAACAGATGAAAGGGAGATATTAATAAGACAATACGAAAGATAAAGTGGGGAAAGCAAGCCTCCATCTTGCCGCCTACAGGGATGCCAAGAGGATACTCCATCCACTTCAACCCTATAAACTACCAATGAACTCTAGACATATTATCATCCTTCCTCTACTTATATTTGCAAAAACATTAGCTGACGTAATTCTACAAGGAGTACTTGCAGTACACGTCTGCTCCCATACCAGTAGTTACTTAGATCTACATGATCGTGACATATTTACTGCCGCTTTCACTTCGTCAATTATTGTTTTTAGTATAAATATCATCAATTATAAATTATTCTGATTCGCCCACATGTTTACGTTCTTTGATAATACACGAAATATAATTTTCTATGAGAGTTTCTTAAAGTTTCTTGAAGTTGAATTTTCCTTTTTTGGACTTCAAGTAAAAAGTCTATATGTGAAAACTCTTTCATGCACCAATTATTTGTCGAATTTTACTGAACTTGATAAGATCGAGGTACCAGTATGTACTTTACGTGAACATTTGGAAGTAAATTACAAATTTAATCACCGAGATCAACTATCAACTATTCTTTCAAAATCTAATTGTAATTTAAATTATTGTAAATAAAATTTTTAGAGGAAGTACAATTACATTTATACTTTTCAATTTGTTCCTTTATTGACTATACGAAAAATAATTTTATACATGAAAATGCGTCCACCCACTATTTCGTTTCCAAAGTCGAGGTCAAACGGGTTTCAGGAAATATACCAACTTAAGATACAATTAGGCGTTAACCTATTAACCCAATAACTTCAATAACAATAGGCCAATAATATACAGCACCGGAGTCAGATTGGGATCGATGGTCGTTTCCTAGTTCTTTGACCAGCATTCTTCTTTGCATAACTCATTGTATGCATTAGTTTGCCTATCATTTTGCTATCGCTTTCTAATTTAATCTATTTAGTTTAATGAAAATATGAGTCTATAGGCTAGAGCGTTTTGAGTAATAAATATCTGTAATCATTTTATCATATTCAGATTGTTGTGTTAACAATTGTAGCATTACACGTTGCAATCATTGTTAAAATATTGTATTGTATTGTATTGCCTTTATTTTTGGTGTCATACATCCGTTCAAACAAAATAAGTCTGGTCTCCCACAGGTGAATTAACTACTAACTAATTACAAGATTTCATCCCTCGATATGACAAAGAATAACATAGATAATATAGTTATAAGTTATAATGCCTACAATTAAAATTTATCGAAACTGGTATAAAATTAATGGAATCAGATCAGACAGTTCGACGAGGTAGATCAAAGCACTGGAATTGAAGTTTCGTCTTTTTTCGGTTTTCATCGAGCAAAAGTTGTATTCGTCTGAAAGCCAATTACAAAATGACATAATTTTCATACAAGTTTAATAAAAACCCTAGGAAATCGTACATTGACACTTACCTACTTCCCCGTATTAACTCTTTTGATCGAGGAATAAGGCCAAAAGTTTCATTTAGCAGTGTTCTGTGGAAATACAAATTAAAAAACTAAGTATAAATATTATCTAGTGAAGAGTGGTATGCAGATGAAGTACATAAATAATAACACCGTAACAAGTTCAGATCGGTTCACAGATTTTGGTAACGTACCGAAACAAGTGAACTGATCTGTACGGTCTCCTATTGAAAATCTTACTTCGAATTTTGCGTGAGAAACGGACTAATAGAATCTTGGAAAGCCGCTACATCCAAAGTAGCTTGCAAACATCCATTTTCACTAAACTTTGCCACACAAGAAAATAGCCTCGTCAATTCTTCGCAGACATTTTCAACGACCTGCGTCATAACAGTTGTTGCAAGTTTTTCAGAGACAGCAGTAACCTTTAAAATTAAAGAGTACACAGTACAAAGGGATTTACTAATTTTTAAAACGTCATGGATATGCCGATATTCACGGCAATGACAGCATACATACCTCAGCTATAACATCAATCATTCCCAGAAGAGACCTTGTTATGTAAGGTCTCACATCACTTGGCTCTCCGCATTTTTCCCAATCAAATTTTCCAGCATACATCGACTGCTCGATTTGTCCAACAAGTTCATATTTCATCTCGGTGTATTTCACAAAAGTTAGATTTTCCACCCCCTACAGATGAAAATAGTGCAATAATTTCAACTGTTTAGTCAAAAAAAACAAGAGAGGAAAAAATTGTCAGGAGTACATTAATGGCTGTCCGAGCCTTTTCAATGGCGTCGTTCATATCTGGATATCCTAGCTTGATCAAAGATTTGTGGATCTGAGGCAAAATTACATCTTTTGTATATGAACAGTTATTGAGAATCAGTAATAGGCTCGCTGAATGTGAAGTTGGAAGACCGGATCTTAAACCTCCTGTTTGTAAAATATGAGTGGCTGATTCGTTCTTTGGATCAGGGGATGATTTTGACGGACTTCGATTTTGCGATATTAACAACTCTAAAGACTGTAAAAAAACATCTTAATCCACTTGAAAAATTGGGTACTGAGTTTTCAATGAGTTGTAAGTATGTAAATACATCAGCGAACGACGATAATGCGGCCCCCATGTTTTCTCTAAGACGAGCTTTTACGTCATCGCTTTTCAACAATAGCCTTTCTTCAGACATTTTTTGTAGAAGCGTCTCTTTGATTACTTTAGCCGCGTTCAGTACCACATTTTCATATTTTGATGGCTGGAGAAAAACGTTCACCACTTAAAACCGATCTGATGATACAACTTTTACGGAAGTTTTTATAAAAAAAGTTATTTACAAGAACTGTGATGAAACCATGCTCTCCCTGCGGTTCACTAGCCCATGTTTCCAGCTTGTACAAATCTGCGACTTCAACAGAAAGCTGGTGCACCATTACATCCAGTGAGTAACTCCTAAATTATTTTAGCCATTGATACAATACAAATCTTTTAAACATATGCATAAACATTTACTCAATAAATCACCTGATTTCAAATAACAAATTTCGGAAGAACTCGACCATCTCTTTGGGAATATCTAACGCCAAGAAATCAGTATATGTGTCTTTAATAATCGTTAAAGAATGCTGTAGCCATTCATTCATAGATACTGATGATCTGTCATTCCAGACATACTCCTTAGATTTTTTATTTGGAAGGATACAGCTACTAACAAGAGTAGCAAAGAGTTGGAGAATGTTCACCATCATTTTCTACAACAAATAAAATAACATCCATTCATCCATAAGCTATATACTAAATACACTAATTTGTGGATTTTATAAATTACCTTCATATCTGCTTGTCTCGCTAGGTTTGGTTTCACAGCTAATTTTCCAATGAAATAATCTTGACCAAAATGCCAGAAGTCAGGAAAAAATGATGAAAATATATCACAGAGACTTTCAATAAACAAAACTTCGTTGGGGTACATTATCTGTTAAGAAAAATAATTATTGCGCAAACGAGCATGGAATAATACCAATATGATAATAATGAATATACTTATTACTTGTGAATCCGTCTTTGCTGGAGTGCGTAACATGTCTTTCGAAATATCAGAAGAAGAAAACTGTCTAAAACAGTTCTTCATTGAATCTATGATGAATTCATAATGGCAAGTCTGACAGTCCCACGCTAGGTCTCCCCCACATTCTAATGTAACTAAATATTCCAGCATGACCCTTTGTTCCTCAACTTTTGGTGGCTTTTCTAGGAGTTTTTTCATCAGTGTTTCTCTTAGCTTTTGAACTCTAGCATCTACTTCCTTTTGAAACTTCCGGAAGATCTGCAGATTCAAATTATAAATACATTGAACTATGAGACTTTCGAGGTTCGACATTTACGGGCTAGTCCAAAAATAATTATATTAGAATTAAAATTGATGTTGATATTTTTTACCTGAAATTACTTGGGAAATAGTTAAAAAATAAACTTCTAAACCAAAATTATCAAAATAGTGTCTCAAGAATTTCTACATAGTCATAACTATCTCGCTCATACATGTCACACCGTTGAATAAAATAAAACCAAGCAATTCGGGTTAACATCTTTTAAATAAATAATGGATTACCGGTTTATCTAGTTCTGGCTGCTGAAAAAGTGCCTTTGCTCGACCATAATCATTTATAGCTTGGTCAAACTCTTGCTTCTGAATGCTTTTTTCCATAGTTCCGGGCAAGCTGAATAAAAACTTAAACCTCTGATAACCACTAAGAGCATTACGAGTCATATCAGCTCGATCTTTTTTTGCCAGGACCCCTTGAAATAGCTTCCATGCTTCTCGTTCACAAACTACGATTGGTAAAACTTAACTTGTAAAATAAATTCCGAATTATCAATGATAAGTATGAAAAGTATTGAGGGTCGTCAACAATACCTCCGATCGAATCGTCAATTTGGGCTACATACGAGCTGCCATGAACTTTGTTATACTTGTCACACCTCTCTCGAAGTTCGATTAAGGCATCTAATTGACCCATTACGGAGTTTATATTTTCCTGTCATAAAAAGTCACAATTATTTCACTGGCTTAGGGATTTTATAAAACACATTATTTATTAGAGAATACCTTCAGAAATGATAACTTTCCTTCGGTCTGTGACCCAACTTTCCGGCTAAGGAAATGATGGCCAGATTTTAAATCTTCAAAACTTGTGCCATGATGACCTTCTAACAAAAACCATGCAGGAATAAAGTTTTCTGATCTAAGATTCCCACTTCCATCAGGAAATAGCTCAAGCAGTTCTTCTACGGGAAACTTTTTCCTAGAAAACCGCAATAAAATTTTCAACAAAAAATTATAATTAATTTTACAATAATAAGTTCCTAACTACTTACTCATTTCCTTCAACGGATATCTGCAGTGGATCTTCCTGCTGATACGTCGACATGGATAAAGGTCGGGGACCGACACTAATTGTTTCATCTACCCAGACGGCACTTTCTTTAGTGGGACCAACACTAGGCTCCAAGTACCCTAGTAATCAAAATAATTTGTGAGTAACTTGTTAACTATTATTTCATGCTAAATTAAAAATCAAATTAAAATGTAGGATTGCGTACCTCTAAACTGAACAGTTGACGACCCAACACCTCCAGATCGTGTAATAACAATAATTTCCCCCTTAGATTTGCATAGAAGTGTCCTGGCTAAAATCTTATTTGGAGACACCCATTCCGATGAAAGTAAACAGTCTACATCACATATTTCCAATCCAATGACATCCGATTGACTTTTCCCTAGCCTTTCTCCTCGAATTGTAACTTTCGTACCGGGTGGACCTTCTTTCGGTGATATTCCGGTCACCTGCGGTGTGGCCATACTAATCAAGGTGCAATTTATTTCAGAGTCAATTCAACCAAAAAAAATTGGGGGGCGTTTCAAGTTTGACCTGTCAAATTGTGCACATTCAACACCTCAACATTCACTGAAACTACAATAAATCTACAAGTACACTCTAGACCCACCTGATTTTTAATTGACAAAGTACAATTTCACAATGATTTTGAGGTCTTCAAAAGTTAAAATTACGGATTTTTAAACACGTAAATATCCTTGAGTTTGATTTGTAACAAGTTGGTAGAATTTTGAACAGAGAATGAGTTATAGTTCCCGCAATTTCGTGCAAATATAAATACATCGGATCAAGTAAGTCTGTCAACTCACTTTGAGAGTTTGAGACAAGCAACAATGATATTTATTCATGCTTTATCCATTAGCTATTAACTTCAAGAAACACATATTTTGCAGATTAGTATAGTTTATAGATTTTATGAATCATTCATCAGTAAAATCGGATTTTAGACTTAAATCATAAACAGAGCTTTACGATTTCAGAATAAATATACTGGTTGCAGCATGAATCCAGCTAGGTAAGACTATGTTTTATGCTAACAATTTCGATAGTACTAATAATAATAATGCTTTCTAATACTGTATAGATCCCTGGGACCCGCAGTCGTTGTTAATATTTGGAAGCATTTTTGGGTTCAGTTTATTAAATTTTACTGAAAGTTACTAATTCATACACAATCAGTTGGAAGTAAATAGTTTTAAATCTAAACATTTTTGAATAGATTTATTTGGTCGAACCATGCGTGGGGTGAGACATATTTTAATTAATTATAAAGGTTGTAAAAAGTATAGTTTAAAAAAGTTTATATGTATGTCCGAGTATGTCGTTTGATTTTTTGAACAAATAAATTCAAATAATTATGTACTTGAACAAACTGGGCTGTATTTGCTGCCATTATTTATCGTTCATCTTTTTACGTGAGAAAACCAGGGAAAGATTCAGTTCACGGGGATCATTCGAAAAGACCTGACGAGATTCCTAATCCAAGGATGCGACTTTCTATCGAGGAAATGTGTGTTATTTATAGATTCCTATATTTTTTAACTGGAATGAATGTCTCATTAGCGAAGCAAATATTTATTTTATATACTAGATAGTAAATGAATAAGTAGGATGTGCCAACAAAATGGACCTAAGCGACACTCAGATTAATGAAGAAAACCGAGTCCATCCCGAGGTACCGACAATTGTAATATGTAAATTATGTACAATATCACTAATGCTCCTTCTGAGGTCAAAGGTACCACTATGCATGCGAAATGTGAAAATGTTTTTGTACAACAATGGATGGATCCACTGGACGGATCCACTGGACGGATCCACTGGACGGATCCACTGGATGGATGAAATAAATTGGATGTTTTTAAAGTTGCACCGAATGTTTTCCACTTTAGAAGGATGATTTATTTGCGTGTGGGGTCTCGAGGCTTGAGATACTTACCGTACGTGGGGATTGTGGATGAGAATTGGAGGTCTTGAAACAAGAGTTTTAATTCCGATGAATTCTAATTGTGCATTCTGCACGGTTAGCTTCAGACCATTTTATGTTTCCAACTCGTTAAGATTGAAAACTTTCGTGACTTCAGTTTCACTTAAATCTGACATTTTCAGTGAATAAATTAGGTGGATACGAATACAAAGATTGCTACACCGTGCTGATTTCGTGAGGAGAACCATTTGCTCAGGCAACATGCAGTACTTTGCAGATTAGTATAGTATATAGTTCTATGATTAAATCAAACCAAACGGTGGTGGATTTTATTCTACACATCATTATTAGTATGATTATTATTAAATTGTATAGTTTCTAGTTAAGAATTCATCATAATTTTAAAAACAACAATGGCATACTTTATAAATGTATGGCTACAGCTACGGCATGTAATCGAATTGGAAATAAATAATCAACAATCCCAGTTGATTTTAAATAAAACCAAAACTTCGGGAATTTACAAAAGCTCATTCATTTTTGTACTTTCCTTTATCGTCATCCTGATCCTGGATATCAAAATTTTCCTCAACAATGTTTTGTTTCTGAGCAGATTTCCTGAACTTTGCTGTAGTCTCATCTTCGGGAGCATCAACTTCTTCTTTGTTTGTAGTTTCCTCTGATTTGCTAAGAAGGTCATATTTTTCTAAAGTATCTTTACGAATCTTGTCCATATTTTTGCACGACACGTCGATCTTTTTCACCATTCGTTGTAAAAAATATACCACCAACATCGAGAAGAAAAGTGGTGGAAAGATTGAGTAAAACCATCTAAACATCGCAGGAAATGAAGCACTGGAAAATAATGACAGACACAATTCACAATTACAAATATGAATAATCAGCCGGGTTATTTTTAAAAGATTGCATGGTCTACAGATACTCTGATTCAGCGTTCGAAGGGATAGATAAACATTAATGATAGTGAGCCTACCAATCAATGAGCTCCTACTCTTGACGCTCCGGACGCAACGTCTGGAGGTACTACAGGGTCGGACCTGTTTTAAATATAAAATTTTAGCATTACTTAATACTCGTGGGTGTGACAATTGTACATATGGACTAAATTACACTGTATACTTATGCACAAAAGTATACTATATACTATGCATTCAATATTAAAAAGGTATAAAAAATTTGAGAGAAGTTTGTCGTGCAGTCGGCAGTCGTTTTATCTTCTAAGATAAAGGGTTGAGATTTTGAGGTTGGATTTAAATAATTGCAAAGGATATACGGGGGGATGGAAACAGAAGCCAATTACTTTACTGAGCAATTTTAACAAAATCACAATTTTAGGCTATTCATTTATCAATTATATTTACGCGTTGATATCATAAGGCCCATTTTGCAAAGGAAGGATTCCACATCGAGTAACTACAGCAGGTGGATTTGGTCGATCTCCACCTCCAGTTGGAGTGCCTTCAACAGTGCGGACGGTAGAATCAAATCCATCGACAACCTATAATGAGTTACAATAAAAATTTCAATAACTTTCTATTTCCAATTTTTTTTTAAACATTAAGGCTTCTACCTTCCCGAAAACCACATGCTTGTCATCTGAAATGGATAATAAAATACCGTTAAAAATGACATTTTGGATGACAATGAAAAATGGATTTCATAATGAAATCATAGTGGAGTATGTTGAATTTTTGAAATTTCGAGATCAATGGAAATAAGTAATAACTAACCAAGCCAGCTGGTCTTGACAGTAGTGATGAAAAATTGGCATCCATTAGTATCTATAAAAGATTAGTTCATATACAATTACGATTAGTTAGTGAACCAAGAAGTAAAAAACATTTGTCCCAACGGGCATAAAAAATAATTAAGTTGATATAAGAGAAAAATTTACTTACTTGGGCCAGAATTTGCCATGCTAAGAATTCCAGGTCCGGTATGCTTCAAAATGAAGTTCTCATCATTGAATGAGCCACCTCCATTATAAATACTAGTGGATCCTGTACCATCTCCATTGATAACATCGCCACCTTGGATCATAAAGTCCTTGATGACTCTAGAAAGAATAACAAGCTTTGGAGTTGGTGTGTTTTCGATTAAATGACACAAGAAAAGCATGTTTACCTGTGGAACGAGCTACCAGAATAAGACCGACCATTGACCCCAGTGGTGCACATTGATACAAAGTTTTTTACGGTCCGTGGGACAACTTCTCCGAAGAGTCCAATAACAATTCTTCCCACCTCCTGCTGTCCGATCTTGACATCAAAGTAGACTTGCTCTGTTACCTTAACAGCCTATTGAATAACAATAAAAATCTGCAAATGCTTCACACTTAAATATTCTTGACTAGTTAAAAGATTATAACTTACCTCGCATATTCCAGCGAATCCGACAAGTAGAAGGGCAAATGCCGAGCCTTTCATGGTAATAAAATATTTGTCTTGCTAATGTAATGAAATCCCTGGGACTTTTCCTTCCAAAATGCTGAAAAGAAATGGTTCAAAGTTAAAGGGTTGCAGGTGTATTTATAAGAGGATTATAGAACTCCGTCACCCCTCCACTGAATCCCTATAGAGTAGAAAATCGTGAACCGAATCCTCCTGAAATGGTGAACATTGAACAAGAAAGGTTTCTTTCGGTCCCCGTCGGGGAGCTATACATATCAAAAATGCTATAGAAGAGTCGTTCCATCAGCTAGGGTACCTCAGATATGGTTGCTTCCAAAAGTAAATGAACTGAGTCAAAGGATGTAGCAAAACAACGACGTTTAGAAACCACCTTGGATTGATAACAAGTTTTATTTTACTTTATTCAGATTCATATGCGAACTAAAACCATTCATCTTCTTACATCTTACGCCGTATGCAATGCACATGTAGATTAGATTTTGGATTGATGGCACCCTCCTGAGTGATTCTGAGAGAAAAATCAAACACACATATTTCTTTGCATTGGAGAAATCGAATGTCAGGAAATAACTGAGTTCCTCATCGATGTAGATAACAGTTTCGATTACATGTGGCTCTATAAATCATTGTAAGGTTATTAACATTATCACAAGAGTATATTTACTAACCACAACTATAAAGGGAAGAAAAAGCATTACAATTATATTGGAGCTAGGTTTATGAACGCACTCATTCTTTTTATGGATGTTGTAGTTGTAGCAGCCTGAATAACAAAAAATGGAGTTAGGCTGTTATTTGATAAGAGTTAAGTTGTATGTAAACTGGATTCTGATTAGCAGCGGAGTCTGTGTGTAAAAATAATACATTGTATGTGTTTATGGTTTATGTATTAGAGGGTTTCAAGATATAAGAATATTAGGATCACAAATCAATTTTTTCCCAAACATTTACGATTCTGAATACTTACGCAAAATGATTAGTGGTATACATTTGATGAACCTAAATTATAAGAAAAAGGGACGCCTGTCTTTTAAAACATCATAAAGTGAACAAGGTGTTTGCACTGTTGACGTTGACTGTGTTGACATTCTCAAATGTGTTCGGTTCGCTTACTAAAATAATTTTTTCCCCTACATATACATACAACAGCTTATACTAAAAAATCTGGATTTTCAATTAAAGTATCTAAGCATTGATGGCATGCATGGATTTAGAAATGGATAGATGGGTATGACTTTATTTGAGACTTCACTATTATTTTCGGTTTGGTTCCATCCATCCATATAGATAAAAGCTGGAGTAGAAGGCATTGACCAGAAGAGCTTTCAATCCATTTCAGTCAACTTCTTACGAGTTTTTATTGCGATAAACATATACTAAAGAGATCTTTGAACCCTTCAAGTTATATTTTACATCTTTTTGCTGGGATATGAACTGGCTTCTTAAACTTCAAGCCGCAAGTAGACAAGGTGTTAAGTTAAGCATGGGACAAAGTTGCTGCAATTATAAACTGATGCACGCTATATTTATGTGTCTTGCTAATCTCTTAATGGTTGTTTGTATCTTTATTTATCTACCATTGTATTATTAACTTGTGTCGATTCTCGATTCACAAACTTACCAAATTATCATTTTAGTAACACATTAACTATTAATTATGACTTTGTTGAGATACTATAATAGGGTAAGTTCACGGCAGTTTTGATGGCATGTTATTTGTTTAGTAAATGAATAATTAGTCTTACCACTACAAACATTTTCGCATGAAAAATTCATATGCTAGATATGTTTTTAATTAATTCAGGACTCAATAAAATTGCTTTTAATTAACGAAACGAAGTAGCACTGAATACACTACTTAGTAAAACATGAATTAGTTTGAACTTCGATATGAAAATAGATTTACGAGGATTAGACACTATCAAGCCCGTTGTAATAGGCTTTTGTCATCGATTGAAGTTTGTCCGTGGATACGAAAACTTTCAATCTCAGCATTTTAACATATGTGACTTATGAGTTTAGTAAAAGGACAGATAGGTTCAATTGTAGCAATCGTATAACTTTAGTATTTAACTTAATCATTGTAAATTTTTGTTAGTTATGAACTCCTGGTCCTCATTATCATTCATCCAATCAATATTTTCATAACTGAAAGTCAATATTGTGCCTTGTGCCGATCTATAAATGCACATTTACTTATACGTACATTGGTAGTGTTTTTTAAGAAAGTTTCGAGACATATGTCGCTTTTGAAATGTTTTATATGCATAAATGTCTGCAGACGTTTTAGTTTTAGGCGTAAAACTGCATACTGGTACTAGTTCATTGCAGGAACAATTGCAGATTGTGAATGCAAGGCTTATTTTTCGTAAGTGAAACAATATCAAGGCTACAGTCTGTAATACTAACTTTATTGCAATGCAGTTACTCAGAAATACCTATATGAGTTACAGTTTTTTTTAAAGTTTTTTTTTGTACAGGTCAAGATTCGAATAAACCATTCAAATGATCTATTGGCAGGCTGGCTTCACAGATTTTTTGAAAATATAGCTGACCTATTAGACTCTCCATTTTTTTCGATCATCACCACCATCACCACTGGAAAAAAGTATTTAAATTAGACTTATTTATTTTAATTTCAAAGAGGTTCCAAAAAACCGACCTGGCATGCTCAGCTTTAACTGTAACGGGTATGGGTAGCTCTGTGACAATAACATTCATGTTCCGGTCAATAATTTGACACTTTAGAAAATTCTCGTTCACGAAATCCAACTCAAGTGGAGCTTCAAACACGACCTAAGGTGATAAAAAAAATTATTGAAAGGATAGTTTTTTTTGTTTTAAGCAATTTGATCTTTAATTTAAAACATCAATTAAAACAAAGTAAAACCTGCACAATACAAGCTTCACTTGGCCCTAAGACGTCCTCCATCGGTTGAATCAAGAAGCAATCCTTCAAGTGCTTTGACATTTTTCCTTTTTGCTTTGGCCTTAAATTACTTGGCTCTATTATGAACCTAGAATAAATGACATGGTAGATAGAAGTAATAATTAAGGTAATAAAAGTTCCTGAAAGGCATTATGTAAGATTATATTATAATCTTACTTAAACATGATTTCATATTTTCCCCTGTTAGTTACTACCAAGTTTTCAATTATGGGGTGACCAACTGGCATATTTCCAAAGTCGATCAACGTGAAATTTTCTTTTTCAGCAGCTATGTCCACAAGGACATCATAGGCTTCTCCATACAGAGCAATTTTGAAAACGTCAATTATTCCCAAAATGTCTTGGGTGTCTTTAAACTGATGAAGTAAAATTCAGACATTTCAAACTATGTATCCTAGATTGCTATGCTCCTCAATAAGGATACACACTGTACCACAATGTCCATAGTATGCTCATTGATCACTGTTGGTCTAGAAGCCTTGAATAAGAATCTCAGTTCGGCCATTTCTTTTGGTTTCAGAGTACCACTAGTTTTCTCCGCATAAACTTGCTCTGGTAAAGGAGTCTCACTCGAGATTTCCCACACAATAGGTATCAATCCAGCATTTGTAACAGATATCTGAGAAACTGATCTAGAATTCAGGAGACAGCGACCGAAATCTATAACATCTTCTTCCATAGTTATTTTGGGTTGTGCTCCCATTACTCTGATCTAGTTACAAATATATCAACGATGATAGTACATTACATTCCAGAGAAAAATGCAATCTTCCATTAAATTACCCTAAAAAACATTGAATCAGGATTATCCTTGATACAAAACACTAGATGGTCTTCCAATAAATCGTAAGGAACTTTTGGAAAGGCCCAAAGTGTCACCTTCTGCTCTTCCCCAGGCTGCGTTGAGTGAAAGTAATTCAAGAGATGATTTGTTAATCGACTTCAGGAATAATATTTTTTGATTCAAAGCGTATGTGCAGAATTACCTGTACGGTAAAGTTGGCCGGATTAAACTCGAAATACTTATGTCTGCCATGCAGTAGACAAACGGTACAAACTGCTGGAATATGTGAGACGTTTTTCACAGTAAATGTTGAAACGTTCTCTTCATGCTTCGTTTTGTAGCTGTAAAAAAATATAACGGGATAAATATGAAAAAACCGATTTTTTAAAAACCTTTACGTTTGAATACGCCCATCGGGTATTGAAGAATTAGGCGAAGTGGATGTCTTTTTAACATTATCATGTCGAATCGCTACTAGCGTAGGACCAAATTCAAAGCAATCCTGATCTCTTATGTAAACTCTGTCAACTAATTCGTCTTCTCCAACTGTTTCAATAATCTACAAAAATAAACACCATGAAAATCTTTAGATAGTATTTGGGATGAAAATCTTTTATTAACAACAAATACCTTTGAGAATATAACTTCCGGGGAGTTACTAATTGCAGGGAGTTCACAATATTTTTTCCCGTCAGTTTGATTATTCACGTCTCCAACTTCAATGCAATTGACGTCTTTGAGTTCCCGATAACGTTTTTTGTGAGATTTTTTCCGTTTGACCTTCTCTGGTTTGGGAACTAGAGGAATCTCTGTTTTGATTTTATTCTTCTTGTGCTTACATTTGCGTTTGACCTTTGGTATGGTTTCATCCTCTTCTTGTAACCCTTCCTGTACATTGCTCTTTCTTGTCTTCTCATTTAGAAGCAATTCACTCGAGCCAGTTTTAAGGATAGGAATCATACTTGGTGATTGCTGAAGTTATAAATAAAAAGATTCAGAAACAGGACACGCTAAATACAAGGTGTGCTTACCGGTTGGATAGCGGATTCGGAAAATTTCTGTTGGGGTTTCTCAATATATTCTCCTCGAATCTCGATTTTTATTGTACCACAGTATTGAGCTTTCACGAAGAATGCGGAATGAAATGTCCCAAGGATTTCTGGGCTATAAGAAACCTTAAAATTGGCTGATCTACCTGCCTGAACGGTAGCAAAGGTAGGGACAATCTCCAGCAGTCCCACACAATGCATAATCTCAGACTGTTTCCCACTACTTAGACTCAATTTAACATCCATTGAAACTTTTCCGATATTCGTAACTGTTACTTTCTTAGTTACCACGTCGTTCGATTGCTAATAAAAGATTTTTATGTTTAGTTTTTATTTAACTAGGAAAATCTAGATGGAATTCAAATTTGTAGTTTGGAATACAATTGTTCCTAAATCAAAGGATCTTGGCATAACGATGACGCTTGCATGTGTACTTGCCCCTTGGACCTCAATAGATTTTCCTGTGCCCCCCTCGATCACACAGACTGCTGTAGTTTTGAACGTGATGTCGGCATGTCCATAAAATACAACCGTGAATGTCTGTGTTTTCCCAGCGGGTATGATACCAGACATAGGGATTATGTCTATTATCTCATTAATTAAAGCAGTGTTTCCGGCCTTCCCTTTATCTTGATTATAATTCAAGTAGTTGATTTCATCTTCAATTTCAACCGATGAATCCTCGAGTCCTATCATTCCCAAAAATCTCGTTCGAAATATCTTATCTCTTAAAAACTGAATAGAGTCCCCATTTTCTTCCAAGCTAGTCCCGGTGCTTAACGGCTCGTAATTTTCTACGGATGGTGGCTTTCCGTGAGCATAATGTTTGTCTCTAAATACCCTCATCAAAACATTAAAATTGAATATGATAATATTGATAAACAATTTATGATTTATAATGCCGAAATCTCACTCTGATTTGACAGAATTGATAGTTTCAGCCGCTTTGTAATCATCTTTTAAGAAGTTGTGTTGTGAAGTCAAGAGCGCATAATCTTCCTTGATTCCTGCAGTCACTTTCTCCACCGATTTTTGTAAGTTTACAGGAATTTCGTCAACTTTTTCTGTCTGTATTTCGTCATTGAACATTTAAAAGGCATAATAATTAAAAATAGGTACATATGTTCGTGGGCATAAATTACTTCTACGTGTTCATAGAAATTTCCCTGTTGAATCACGGTGCTATTTGGTTTAATATACCACTTGTATGTTAGACAGAATGTTCCATTGTTATTCACAGTAAATTCTTGAATGGCCTCTGTCCCATTATATATTGTACCAAAGTCCACTAGAGTTTGATCTAACCCAATCGTAGGAAAAACTACTTCACCACGAAGAGTCATGACTTCCTGAAAATCAACAGTATGTTTTTTAGCTCTTAGATTTCAAAAGTAACAGATCAAAATTGTAGTTTTAACTACCGATCCAGTGTGGCCGAGGTAAAATACTTCTAACTTAGAATTAAAAATCATCTCTCCTATATCTTTCCGTAAATGACTGCCGTCAAAACTGATTGTCAAATCAATAACTTCGTGAGCTTCAAACTCATGTGTCCATTCTACTACTTCCTCTTCGTCATGCTTCAAGACAATTCGAAACGGCAAGTTTGTTTTAAACTGAACTTTAATAGGGAGAAAGCCCATATTTTGCACTTTAACAGTTTCTGCAAGAAATAAACACAATGAAAATTTTAATAATTTCCACCCAAAAACATTTTACTTCAAAATACTATTTGACGAAAAATACCTTGCCGTTCAAGTCCATCGTCTACTGGCGTGACATCAATTTTAAAAAGAATTGATCTTTTTGAAAATGTAATAGCCGCAGATTCGTAAACTCCTTTCATTTTAAGACCCCATGAAACAACCAGATTAGATGAGTCTTGGTTATGGTTATCTTTAACTGCTGGTACTCTTTTAGATTGACTTAAACGGCTAGCTTTTTCTCCTTCAGAGGTTTTCATTGTTGTAAAGTCCATAAAACAAAGAAGTTGATTTGCAATATAGTTCTGAAATAGTATTATGTATAAACTTGGAAAAGGTTTTACACAAGATTTCTGAACTCTTTGCCTCCTTTTACAGGTTACGACCAAGGCAATAAACTTTTTTTAAATATATTTAAAAAGAAGAAGAAGTTTATTGCCTTGGTTACGACAAACGAAGTATTAATTATAATTAATTAATAATAACGAAGTATTTTTTGAAACAAACAACTTTTAGAAAAAAAAACGCATGGCAACAATATAGTAACTTTTTAGATGTATTCTAGTCCAATCTATGAATGTAAAAAAAACCATTTAAATAAAGAAAAATTTAAGGTTTTAAGTATTTTTTAATAAAACAATTCAGGCTGCATCGTTATAAGAGGATTAAAATGAATAGCTTTTAATTTAAAATCTTAATTATGAATTATTTTCTTTCCTATAAATACATTTCTTATCTTATTGTGTAAAATCATAGACTAATAAACCAAGCATGGAATAGGTGTTAACGTATAAATATGAACATGTGCCATTTACAACTTTATGATGACTCACAGAAATCACATTTTAATAATTGAAGCCATAAAACTGACACCGCACAATGACAACGTGTAGCATTTAATTTTTTGAAAATAATTCATTATATTTTAAATGAATTGCTTAGAGCTTAATACTTTCAACGACAATTTGAAATATTTTATGCATCAAAAGCTGAAAAATATGTTATAAATACGTTGATGAGTTTAAAAATACTAGAACAAGGGTAAAACACGAACTAAAATACAGTTATCAGGCTTATAATGTTAGTATCAAAACCCTTTGTTCAAATGAGTCGAAATCTGGCAATGGCATCCATTTGAGGAAGGTCCTTGGGACTGAGGCATATGACTACTGCCAATGTTATCATATCCAGATAACTGACCATGCTGATGAGAATACTGTGGTTGTAGATAAGGCATCGTTGGTAAATGAATGTGAATTGAAACAGGAAATCCATATGCAGCCGGGTAAGATCCAGGAAGACTTTGATGAGAACAAGAAGTTGCAGTAGCATTAGAAGGCTGAGCATCCGCTCCCAACGCTGATGATAACGAAAGCGATCCCATAGTTGACCGCTGACCATTCCCTCTAGCTGCGTTTTCATCTGACACACATTTAGTTTTCAAATGTGTTTCTTTTTCACTGTCAATTCGGGTCAACTTTCTAGTAGGATAGCTTCGTGCAACCTCCACAGAACGTAAGCTGTCATTCAAATACTTCTTTCTGATATCAGAGGTGCCTATAAATATAATGAAAAAAATTAAATTAAACATTTAGTGTAGCATAATCTTAACAAAATACATAAACTGTTACTTTGAAAACTTACCATTAGTTCTGAGATCAGGATCTGCTAGCGTTTTAAGAGCTCTTTGCTCAAACTCATTCGGGGTTGACGATGACCTAAAAGCTGAAGACGAAACAACTGGTTGAATGTTGCATCTTTTCCTTTTCATTTCGGCGGAATGGCTAGAGATGCGTTCAAAACAATTTGCAACTGCTTCAGGCATGGCCATCTGCTTAGGTTTGAGATAATTACTATCTCGAAACATGGATTTCGCAAGTTGCACTGACATTGGCTCGGCAGCAATCGGGGTTGAGTGACTTGGATTTTGTTCAAGTGTCTTATCCGAAGGAATTTCTTGGAGATTTGGATATTTATCAATTGTAGAGATGAAAGGTTTTCCTACAATCAATTTCTCTGGTGGACTTGGGGCTGTTCTTCTCAAAAGTTCGGCACTTTTTCTAAGTGGATTATCACGTTCTGAAGTGGTTTTGATATTATTATTATAGGGAATTGAAACAAAAGCTGATGTTGCTGCCGGGCGTAAATTCTCTTTCATCTTTTTATACTTTTGAAGATCCTTCTTTACCCTACTTACGCTCGTTAAATGACGTTTAAATTCATCAAAACCTTTACTGCCGCGAGTTTCGATGTCAACATCATCATAGAACTTCTCTTTTCCATGTTCCGAGAGCATGACCGAGGTATCATTTTCTTCTGAATTTTTTGCAATTAAGTAAGATTCCGAATGTTTTTTCTTTGTTGTAGTTGCAGCGGGATTTCGAGGTGTTTCGTCACGTCGACTGATTTTTCTCAATCGCTCATTTTCGGCTGGAACAGAACAGATTGGAATATTTGCGTTGGAAGGCGTAACCGAGCATGGATACATTTTAGGTTCATCTACGATAGCAACATTGTCTTCTTTTTCTGCATACTTTAATTCGTGTACTATTGGTACACAATCTACGTCCTGTCGTTGTAATCCTCCGTTTTCTGCCTCCGACATTACTGTTTTATTTTGTTCAAGTACGCTTGCAACATTTGGAGTTTGGCCAGTTTGTTGAATAGAGATACCATAGCTTGATCTTCTTTTACACATTTCAAGAACATGATCCATGATGGAATTTTTTTCTATTCCATTTGACTCTGTACCCATTAAAAACCGGGCCAACTTTTGGGCCTTGGAGTCGAACAAATTCAATATGCTCGGACTTTGGATCTGGCTTGAAAATGACGGATGTTTTAATATCTTCGGCTCAAAAATCGTATTTGAATGAGAAGTGACGGTGACATCTTTTTCAACTGACTCGTTCTCTGACATTACACTCTGTTGGATTTCATCTTGTCGAGCAGTATAATCTGCATGAAACATCGAAGATTCATTGGCTTGATTGTCAATCGGAAAAGAAGACCGTAACTGAAAGTAATTTGTCATGGAGAAAATATCAGTACCAGGGGCGGGTTCCACACTATCTTCTCCGACTGAAACGAAAGATGCATTAGTCGATCTTAGAAACTGCACACGGTCTTCTTCTTCTTTATCCATCAATATTTTAGCGTCTCCGGCGCTAAAATATTCAAAACTGACTTCTTGGGTTTTCTCTACAATAACAGATTTATTTTTCTGCTCTACAGCAAGTTCTTCAAACTCGTGGATTTCCCATTCTTTTGGTGGCAAAGACTTATCCATTATTCTATCAAACTCGTCCCAGGAATCAGTCTCATCGCTACGTTGATTTTCTAGCTCGGCATTAGTGATTGATGAAACATTCATCCATTCTGAAACTGAAGGAACAAATGGATTTTGTGCTTTCTTGGAGTCACGCTTGAAATCCACAGCACCTGCCATTACAACAGTTTGCTGTAATGAGTCTGTAAATGATGAATTTTCTTTAGGGAAAATAGAAAAATCTAGCTGCTTATGGGAAGATATCTCGTGCATCTTCTCTTTAGGCTCAGTTAGATGCACTAGCATAGGGACAGGAATTTTAGAATCTTGGTTTCTGGATTCATTTCGAGAACCTTTCTTTCTATCGCAACTGTTTGAAGGACGTTTAATTGTAATTTCAGGTTTTGCTGAAGATGGAAGACTCCGAATACCTACTGGCTTTGAAATTATATTGGTATTACTTAACGGGCCTTTAGAAACAGAAGATGCGACCGATGACGCCCGAGATCGAGATGAAACACTCATATCTTCACAGGACTGTTCAAAAATTGGAGCTAGTTCAGGAGCTGGGAATCTTCGGTGGGGTAACTGATTTTTAATATCATTGAAGATATCAGTCAACACGAACTCTGGAGTGTCTGGAGTTTCATTTTCTTCAGCACCACTGTTGGTAAAAGAATTGGGATTCTGTTTTGTTGAAGGTATACAAAATCCTTCGTTTAAGCTTTGCTTTGGTGAAACCAATTGATGTGGACGTGTCTTCATTTCACCCTCAACTCTTGTGATTAACTCAGCAAGAGAAAATATTCGTTTAGAATCATCGCAATTGCTATAATCCATGTTGCTAATATCTTCACGATTGCCTAATTTTTTATTAATAGGAGTGGATGGAACAAAAATGTCAGCTTCTGGAGCATCTAATACTATTTCCGAGGAATCAGATTCTGAAGAATTTTTCAATTTGCTTGAGCTCTTTGAGTTCAAAAAATTAGGACTTGCACGGTTTGAATTCACGTGTACTAGGAATGATGAGTTATTTCCTATAAAAATGAATTAAGCATTGTCAATTTTTTTGATTCTTTCAAGTTTCAAAGAAGTATTGTAAGTAGTTTCACCATAAGGAAAATCAAAATATTTTCATACCTTCCAGAAGTTTACTGACGTTAGAGATAAGAGATGAAATGGAGAATTCATGCATATCTGACTGAGTTGTGGAGGCGATATCTTCTTCTGCATTATCTGGATACGACATTCTGCGTTCCATGTTTATAACTTCAACCTGTAGATTTAAATCAAAAGTAGAATAAACTTTTAAACTTCCTTCCGGTAAAGTCCAGTACATCGGCATTCGGTTTGGGAAAAATTTCGGAGAGATCAACTGAATTTTCTACTTCTACCAATATTGCTACTTATCTAAGGAATAAGAAACAAAGAGAATCCAACTTACCAATTTTAGCAATTATCAAAGCCTTCAAAGTTTTTTAGAAACAGCAACGAGCACTGAAAAGTGGACACTGAGATCAGATCAATATGGTGTTTGCAAACTATAGAATCTGAATGAACTTCTATTGTGAATTGATAATCGAGGAAACAATCTTGTGATTCTGCTTTAAGTAGCTCAAGCTCCTTGTAAATACAGCCGCTACAGTAGAACTACAGCCAGAAATTACAAACATCATTAGCCAAATCAAATTACTCTATGCAAATAATCTGTCTCGGTCTTAAAATAAGTATTAAATAGTATTACCTGGAGAGTAAGCAAAATCGGTACATAGCCGTTGGAAGAGAATTATAGAATCTGTTATCCTGTGTCCTGTTATCAATAGAGTTTAGAACTAACAGAGCCTGGATGGAATGGATGGAACCTTGACTGGAGCTGGAACTGGAATTTGGCCAAACAATGAACAGGAGTGGGATTTCAATTTGTAATGCAAAAGTATGCAAAATGTATACACAAATCTCGTATTCAATTCTCTGATTAAAATTCACTCACCTCGATCCCTAAACTGACCAGGAGAAAACCCTATGAGAAAGCCGAAGCTAATAGAATAGTTAGAAAATCACAATTCACGAGTATAGGCGGTTATGAAAAATGTACACAAACTCACCGGCGGTCTTGAATTCAATTGTAACCAATAGGGACGGAGCCATAGAGGGATTTTGGTGAGAAATCTAAATGTCACCCTCGGTAGTTCAACAGAGTGCTCTTCCTTCACCATCTCCAGGCAGAGTTGCCACGGGCGGAAATCCTGTACTTCTATTACTTGGATATCCACACTCTTAGGAAGGAGCAGTGGCAACTACTTTTTCTCCAGAGAGAAATTGAGAATCCAGATGCTGCCCCGTATGGCTGGATTAGCAACTTCTATATGAAAGTCTTAACCCTTTTGTTGATTCTCATCTGTTATAGAAATTTTATTTTTCATCCCTGTATGCATGGAGTATGCAGTGAGTAATAAATAGAGAGAACATAGGCATAGGCGGTGTGGAATAGTGGGCAGGTGTAGCTCATGTATACAGAGACAGGGAGACAGCAAATAAATGAGTAAATACAGACGAGCCACCACCACCACCGACCGATAATAATATTCGTTCGAATCTTGTAAGATTACTCCTACAATCTAGTCTTCGGTTAAAAAAGACTGAGGGAGTAGTACATAATTGAAAGAGATCGGAGTGGATTAGATTAGAGATTCGTTATACATCCTTCAATCTCCTCAGACTCGGGATCAGTTTTTACTCTCGTTTTGAGATATAATATTCATTTTGACTTTCTCAGAAACCATGTCTTGTCAAGCTAGAAACATTGGGATTGACGACTACTACTTCTTCCTCTTCTCCTTCTAAGTAAGTAAAAAGAGTTGCTCAAGAGAGCAGTAGAACACAAGTTGTACTTTATTATAATTACCTCTTCAACCACGGTATGAATTGATTGGGAGAGAAAGCACGTCAAATTACAGTTTGTTAAGAGTAAATAATCGTTGCATTATCATCATAAATAATATTATGACACATGGTTATCCTTCTTGTTTAAGGCACCAGCATCGCTACATTTACCGCAATCGTTTCGTCTAGGTTTCATTGTATAATTTCTCTGTTAAGTGATTGAAGAGTATAAGTTGAATAATGGGGGATTGAAACTTGAAACTTTTTGATTCGTATTCAACATTTGACAAAGTTTCAATATATCAAGGGAAATTGAAGTATTGAGCATTCTTTGTCCTTTGGGCTTTGATTAGACTTTCAATTCAAAGATTCAGTTAAAACTTCAAAACTATATTTTGTTAGTTATTATCAGTGTTATCTCAATTCCCCGGCTATCCCGAGTTTCTTTGATTGTGTATGTCTATCTTAGTTCTTGTTTTTCGCTAGTTTCTATAAAGATTATCAATTTCCATCCAAAATGTTCATCAAAATTGTGTTTCAGTTTTAAGTCATTTATGTATTATATTTATATAAAAAACCAACAGAGTCCTAGTATAAACTAATATTTGAATAGTTCAAAAAGGAAAATAAAACTAATAGTAATTAAGAATTACAGAGAACTGAGAGACGAGAGCGAGAGGTTATTTCATATTTTCTGCGGTTGCTGCAGGCTATATAAATGGTGAAGGCTACTATTCTGCAGTATAGAAGAGGATGATGTGAGATGTGACTAATCGTTGAAATAAACAAGTAGAATGATTCGGCTGATGTTTATTCTAATATAAAAAATTATCAAATTAAATCCCCAAGAATCAGCTATGAGCCGTCACAGTCGGATATCTGTAGGTTGAAAGTTCGTACCTACTAAGTACAAATTGGAATATCTATTATAGATTCATAGTTTAAAGCCAACCAAAACGCAAGATTGCAGATTGAAAATTAAATTTTGGTAACTCATCTAGGTCATCTACAATCTATCTACTTATTTGCGGATTATACATGTTTAAATAATCTTAAGGAGAAAGGAAAATGTTTCTCATATGTCCAAAATCCAAAGTTTAATCACATTTAATTTTTTCCCCCTTTTAAATACAGTGTGAAATAGAAATAACTGCCCGGACTGGACTCCCCGGATTTCTATCACATCTAAACAAGAAAATCCACCATAAAGTTATTGTTCGCTTTTTGCTCCATAAATTTTCATGGGATTCGCGATACAATCCATCTGACTAACTCTTGTTTGTTCGGGTTAAGTGGGACTCTGTGAATTGGATGTGTAATAGACAAGTGTATAGAATTGGACATGATGGCAGCTGAAATCAGTATAGACATGACGAAATTGCCTCAAGATATCCGGGACAAATTGGCGGAGTTGGAGTTGGAACTCTCAGAAGGTAAGACCAGTAAACAAATTGCATGTTTTCAATCATTTTCTGACTCTTTCACATTTGAGCATAAATACTTTAGAGCAATTAAAGATTTTGGTGAAGATGAGTTTTTGGTGTTTGGGTATCATATTCTTTGTTCGGGAATGTTTATTTTGTTTGCGATAAATATGAAGAAAAAAAATTTGTATGCATGGGCCAAAAATTGGTGAGGGATGGGATTTCATTGTTTTTCAGAAATGATTGGCAGGAAATATATTCTAGTTTTCTGTGCGTCCAATCTATTCATTGCTGAGTTTTCATACCCAATTTATTATGACATCAGAATGGTTCCCCTAGTCGGCCTAGTCAAACAAGAATGCATGGAACTACTTCTTGTTACATGCCGTGAATTTCAAGTCAGATGTTTGTTGATTAGTTAACACGTTTCATATATATGTTTTAAAATCGATGAAAAAAAAATTCCATTTGAAATTGAACCAGAATCAGTATCTTAGTATCTTTGATAACTGTTTTGATCCGAATAGTAATTGAAATAGATGAGAGATAATTTTCTGCCTTTGAGTCACTTGAGTCAGCTTCTAACACTTGAAAATAAAGTCGAGTTCGAAATAGCAGGAGTTAATGGAGCACATAAGCCGTAAATCAAAAGCGTACTGGAGTGTTGGTCGTTAATCAAGTTTCTGAAGGCGAATCAAATTCAAGTGTTTCTCAAACCCCAGGTAACATTATAGCTGGCTGAATTTCGAATGCTCTCAGGCGTGGTACAAAGCTTAGAAGAGCAGAGATGATAATTAATAAGACATCTGTGTAAAGTTTTGACAAATGACTCAAGAATTCCAGCAATTAATAAAATAATTTATTTCTCCCTGTCACATGGGTGTGTGCTTGCTAATAAGTTACTCTTGGTAGCATCGGTATTAGATGTTTTCCTATGTTTTTGAAATAAGACGTCCGGTTGGTATTCGTAATATTCTTTACAGATGTCTTGATGAGCTGCACAAAAGCGTAAGAGCACGAGATTAAGTACTTTCTTATTCAGTTGCTCATTCAGACCAGAAATGTTACAAAAGCCAAATTGGCAAATCCGGATTGATGATAATTTATAGATTCTATGACAAAATGCAGTGTTAGCTCTAGAAGACTATAATTTAATGTTTCATGCCCAATACTTAAATTCAGTCGGACAAACTGACAAAGTCATTGATTAAATTTTATAAAAGTTCATTGGGAATATGGATGCTGGCTAGCCTAGCCATGCTTTCAATGTTACAGTTTAAATGTAGAATTCAATAGTTACCTTAGCAGAACACAGTCGATGAAATGGTAGTTGGCAGTGAAAAGAGGAAATCAAATCTGCTCATAGTACGATATTTATTTTGTACTGATAGAAAAGAAAAACGTAAATTCGCTTATTTATGTGTAAAATTTGCAGCAATAGACGACAGCAAATTCCTTTGCAACCGGTAATTTGCCTTTACTCGGGACCGGGGTTGGAAGTGAAATGATTTATTATTTGTTTGTGAAATACTTGTGAACGCATAAAGTGATTTATTCATTGTCACTCTTACATAATAGATAATTGTAATTTAATTTGGGAGAAAATTGAATGAATTGGATGGCAAAAATATCTTTGGCTGTGTTTGACGTTTGAAGTTTTACCAAGAAAAACAAGAATCAAATAGATTTGATGTGAAAGTTGGAAATAATGGAAATATTATCAGTTGGAAATGTTTTAGTAGAAGAAAGAAAACACTTTCGTGTTCGCCCTATAGTTGATAGTCGTTATGAAATCTCTATTGCTGAGACAATCTGTCTAAAAATCATATACTCATATCTCATAAGGCGACATTTCTGATTCCGAACTGTCCTTATTCCCTTATTCTGAACACTACTGAACAGGAGTCGTATTGTTGAAATCCCTATGAGCCAGCAATGCAATGTTTTCCTTTAGAAGAAAATTATGTAGGATATTGAGTTATAAATTGACTTTCCACATTTCCACCTTAAGAGCAAAGATAAAAATAGGACAAATGGATTGAGTTTATCAAGAACTAAATTCTAGGACTGGGTCCTGGGATTAAGAAATATGGTTAATCTTAATACTGATAGAAATTGATTTGTAAAGCTTTTAACTTCATTGAAAACTCAGAAGGGAAACCTGTAGACTTGTTTGGCATGTGGCGGACTGGCGTCCAATTTCTTTTACCGGATGCTGGACAGGTTTCAGGAATGTTTGTTGTGCATGATGGTCGCAATGCAACTTGGATGGAAGTAACTCGAGGGATGAATTTTTAGTTTCATTGACCCTTCTTACCTTCCAAAAATCGGGTGTCCTCATATATATATTTCAGATGACGAGTTTTGATTTCATAAGACATTACTGCCTTGCCTTCTTTTAGTTTTGTTATTTACATATGATGAATATTAGTGTAATTGTAATATAAATCTTGCTCAGAGTAAATATAATGTATCCCACATTGTATGTACTCGTAGGGGTTTTTAGGGTAAATTGAATTTATCAACTTATTCATTATTCATGTTAAAAATGATGACAACTTGAGAATCACTCGAGATGACTTCATGTTCAATATTATTCCATTAAAAAAACTATATATTAATTTCTTACTGTATGATAACTTAGTCTTATCAACAGACTTTAAGTAAAAATGTCCATAATCTCGAGGAAATCGAATGTTTTCCTTTACATTCTCTTATTCGGCCTGGTTTTGATTTGCATTTGTTTGAGTTGTTTCTCACACCTTTGCTTGTCTGCTTGGCTTAACAAAGAACAAGGCCTCATTAGACTTGATAGTTCTTATTCTGCATGTGAGTCAGTGTATTATAAACTCTCACAGTGTTGCTACAATGTGAATTACTAAGGTGTGGACACAGACAGCTAGATGAGTCATTCACAGTCATTAGCATTATACAGTCATCCTCAGTTCTTAATATATTAGCCTGAGGGAAGGAAAAATTGAAAATTTATGATGCCTTGACAATATCTAGTGACGAATAGATTTAGAAATAGGTGTATGCTTCAGGCTAGAACTGTTTTGGAATGACAGTGTCCTCTCATTTAGAGTTGGGCTATCTCTGAAATGGGAGTGCTAGTGTGTGAAAAGCAAGTAAGATAAAAATATCCAGACTATGTTTATTTAGTCACTGAACTCGTCCCTTTCAAGTTCGAAGTGGAAATGGTTTAAGGTGTGACATTATAATATGCAGCATTGAAATAATTTAAACATTTTTTGAAACGTCAGAGAATGGATAATATGGAGCCCATGGCCATGTTACTTGTTAAAATTCTGTACAACAGATTTAAGTAGGTAGATAATTTGTTCTGATAGCACTCCAGTAACTATTTCTTGTGTAATTTGTTTGCCTTTGGCAATTGCTATATTGCACTCTATAATGTGACAGAATGATCTACTAAGAATTTTATATGTAATATTTAATTTAATCACTATTCAGATAGTATAAGTAATTCTAGCTGTAGGTATTCAAAATCTGAAGAAGAAATAAAAAGAGTAATGTAATATGACCATGAACTTTTACCCTGAATGCACATTTCGATATTTGTACATCCACTGCCATTGTTGACGTGCTACATAATTCTAATTTGCTTACCCCATTTTCAATTTTTCTAATCGCAATAGAAAAAAATCACACAAGTTTACATATACTTTTTGTAGTTCAGGTGCATCATCAGACGTAATAAAATCTATCGCAAATGCATGTTGTAATTATTATCAGTAAAAAGTAAAAGCATGCAACTCCATAAGGTAATTATAACTTAATAGGCAGTAGCTGGCTGTTCAACCACAACCATACCGTAATCTAAAATATTTGTAACTACTTATTAATTTGTAACACGACCTTAAATTATTTGTAGTAGTGTAGTGCATGAAGCAAGCATATAGCCGTTCTTTCGTCTCAAATTTATGGAAAATTGAATCGTCTCCATATCTAACATCTTATGCTTGCATTCAGATATTTTAGATAATCAGGATTAGTTTATTCCCGATTGCACAAACGATATAGCATTAAGCATTACTATTGCGAAATGACCCTCTAATTCAAAATTCTTGAAATAAATAAATGGAAATAGTTTAACTTCATTTGCTCTCAGGTCAATTGATGAATTTTTGTCACCACTGCTCTGTCTTAAAATGTTTTATGATTTCCAAATTCTTGAATTTTAGAAGGTCAGTGGAATCAAAATAGAGAATGCAGATGTAAGATCAGAAATATCAGAATGATATAATGAAAAAGCATGACTGAGTGGAAACCGGATGAAAGGCTAAAAAGTAACCAGATATGTTTTAATTCCTTCCTCACCATTTCATAGATGGAATGGTAGTAGACGTGTCAAACAGAAGGGTTGAAATCTTTTAACTTTCATATCTAGTCTTCTCTAAAAGAAGAGATGGGCTATTCTGTAAATGAATTCAGTCTTAACATATCAGGGAGCGATTAAGGTTTTGGAGATTATCTAACTCGATGGGGATGATTAAAAATAGATGACAGATCAATCAAAATTATATTTCTCTGCATTCCACCTTCCACCAGTATCGTTTCAAACTCTTATCATTAGTTAGCAGCTTTAATTAATAAATATCAAATGTCAGTGTAATTTTGTTTGAAGTCGTTAGTTTGGATCACGATTTATATTTAAAGCATGGTCAATATGTAGGCTCACATACAGATTGGTAAAAAGATGCTCAGTGAGATTGGATGAACTTACCGTCAACACTATTGATTATGGATCAGTACTCCCGTCCGTGAGTTCTATAGGTTTGTACTCTATGTACTAGTTGGTTTCTGAAAGATCTTTTTAAAGCTTCGTTCCTTCGACGAATAGGCAAGAGTTAGTTGGGGGATTGAAACCTCCCTTTTGAAGTGGTGTTAAAAGTCAATCCAAAGTTGTACGTGTATGTAGGTAGTACTTAAGTACTCGGAAATCTTTCGTAGTCTGTTATAAATCTTCCCTTGTTTCCTAATTGAAAGTTTCTATGCATGGGAGAACTATGGGATTTAAAGAGATTAAGTTAGTAATTATTTACGACTAACTTTCAGTTTCCATATATTTTCAGCTTTATTTCTAGTATAAGGACTTGTTGTGTAGTGTTTCACCCTTTTGATAAGTTACATTTTTATATTAGGTGTACGCAATTTTGAAGGATTAAAACTAACTAAACTCTCTTTTATTGCTAAATAGTAATGGGCTCACACTCACATTATTTAATTAATTTGAATGACTAGCATTGTTAATGCATAAGGGCTGTGGTAATAAAATAAAAAATACCCGGCCTGGATTATGTGGCCCTGGGTAACAATAGGGAGTGGTAAAGGACCTGAAAGAAATGAAGAAGATTTTGAATTTAAATCCTTCATTCTGCATTCTGAATTAGTCTTGCGAATAAATTAAATTCTGAATCTGTATCGTTCTATAGTTTTATGGGCTAAGAATTCAAATTTCTACAACTCTGCGTGAACTTTAGTCATTTAAAAAAGAGATACATCTTGTACTGGTACTGTTGTACTTTAACCGTTGTTACCTCTGACGTTATAACTTCTTGATTCTGTTCTGAAATAGATACATAAAATTACCAAAGCCTGAAAAATGTGCCAAATTTTAGGATATAAATCACAAATGGGTGAAAAGCTGTAGTTGAAAGCATCAGAATTTTCATTTGTGATAGGTTTTAAAATTTGGAAGTGTTCACTGTGTATGTTCAGTTTTCGCGTCTGGAGTTTTAAAGGGATTGTAGTGAAGAAATGCAACTGATTTAATTTATCTATGATAAATTAGGGGTATTAAATGTTAGAGATTATTTGATAGAATATGCCATTAACATGAAATAAATACAAAGCAATTTTAGTTAATTGAATTTCATAATTCTGAGCGATTATTTTATTTTAACTTTTTCTGAAAAAGTTTTTCACAAGTAGTAAACTGAAGATTATTTAAGGAGACTCCATTCAAGAATTTTATGTCAGATTAAGATAATATTAATTAAAATAAGGGATAAATTATAGTAATTTAAGTTAGTATTTAAGTACCGCTTCAACAATGTGTAACTAATTACAAATTTGTAATTGATTGGCTGAACTGTCAGATTCCCACCCTGCTGCATGTGTCGTTATCTTTCCATTTAATCGAAGTTCTTGATAATACTGCTGTTGTATTGCAAGTTTAAACTGGAAAGGGTGGTTAATAAGTTTGTTATTATTAGTCTCTCAATATCAATCTTATCAGATTTTGTAAAAAGGAAGTGACCTTCAAAGGCCGTTGTAATTAAGTTCAAAAACCATTTCACATCGAGCTTATGTCGACCCTGTCAGTCAACCGTGAATTTAAAGTGTAGCACCTATGAAGGTGTTAATAGCTTTTACTTCAACAGTGGAAGTTGTATCAACTTTTAGTAACGTTACACTGGTTACAGGTTACTAAATATTTCTTACCCCTGAATGGGTGTGTTTGTGCATGACTGTTTAAACCTTAGAAGGGTTTTTACAGGAAATGTTAATATCTGCAAAGAATATTAAAATTAAATAAGGATTCCCATAAAAAGGCTAGATATAAGACTCCGTGTTCATTTAGATAATAATTGATTTTCATTTGAACAGTTTTTCAAATTTTGTTTTCTGTTAGAATAAACGATTAGCTCGCTCAGCTCGCTCTCATCAATCATCAATCTCACAGATTGCCACAAGCAAAGTGATCTGCTTCACCAGGTTTTTCTCTCACGCATGTATACGAACTCTAGTAGAGATTCCTCTGTTTTTAATGAAACATTCCTCAATAATAAGTAGGATGAGCAATATGGCTTTGTCGAAAACTAATGCTGCGGATGTAAGGATGGAAGAAGACCTGAAACTCTTCCGCGTTATGTTAGGGTTGCAGTGGATTGTGTATGATGCTTATTCTACTCTACCGTTTTTCGGCCGTCTCATTTTAACTGTCACTGGGGATGAGAAAAGCGTGTATTCATGTACACATATTGTTGTTTGTTTGAGTTATCGTTTCATTGTACTTCTTTTGCGGGAAACAGACGTCGACGGGATGAAAGATTAGCAAACATTTGCCTAGTGAATTCAGAGCATGTATGATGTATGAAAGAGACTCGTCTTCTTCCTCAGCTTTTTACTGTATTCCAACTTTCCAACTCCATGTACTAACACCCAAAATTCCTTTTGATTCTGCAACTACACTTGTACACGCTCCTCTGAAATCCCAAGTTTTTTTAGACATTTATTTGCATCATGTTTATTTGCGTTTCCGTGTGCAGCCCGTAGCTCTTGTTTAACTGAGACAAGAATACGTGAACATCCACTTGTATTTTTTTTAAATACAAACCCGCAAGCAGTAGTCACAGGAGCAAAGGCCGATAACATCAGTACAAGCATGCATTTGTGAACTGTCTTTCCGACCTAACATGAGACTATTCTGTGATAAATAAATGAATACAGAGCTCTGACAGGCCATAATTTGGTGGCCTATGACATTCACCGGTAACACGTTACACACTTGCCTCCGGTTCACGTGAACTCGGTCTAGGTTTACGAAGAAGCTTCACCCAAGTGGTGCAAAAATTTTAACAGACGGTAATATACAATTATACAATAAGAGGATGTGTGCAGGGATTATAATTTATATCTTATGATAACGGTAGTTCAATCATCGTCGTCGTATAATGATGAGCCAAGATTATAAGAGCTAGCGTTGTGGCCAATTACTTACTATTACCAACGCTGGTACGTTAGTTAAACTGCAATCGAAAGGATGTTCTGTTTTTTTTATCATAACAAGCGAGGCTTTTCCCTCAGAGACGTGACGTGAAGTATTCTGTAATTCACAAGAAGTAACTCAGCCTTTATTACGAATTCTATGATGAACCAATCAAATTGATATTGACAGTTTCAAAGGAAATTGTGAAACTGAGAAGTATTTATTTACTAGTTAAACGAAGGTTGAATTTTGATTGAAATTATACGTTGGGAGAATAAGCAGAATGATTAACCTGGAGGGCTCTTATGCACTGAATACATTTATTAACGGTAGAATAGAGAGTTCCTGGCCTATCGTTTGGTTCGAGGAAATAACAATTCCCCGAAACCGTTGCGTTGCTTCCTCTTCCTACGGAAGTATCACTCATTTGCAGAACTAGAATACGTGTTATTGCCTCTACTAAAAAAAAGTGCATCGTAGTTTAAATAAATTCAATTTCAATAGATTTCCCTCGAATCATCCAAGAGTTGGAGAAAATGATGACGTAGAATAAATTACGATTTGCCACTCTTAAGTTACACTTAACTGCTCCAATTCCGTTGCTGAAAAGCTTTTTGTGTCGATCAATTATTTCATATTTGATTGTCACATCCTAGAAGGCATAAAAAATAAGCTTCGCCAAGCTTTAAAAATAAAAGTGTCCGATAAGTCACCCTAGCGTTTGGTTTACATACGATGTAGATAATTTATGCTCGGACCATGCATCTCTATTCCCCATGGTTTTCACAAGAAAATAAGGGAATGTGAACAAGAATTAGAAGAGATCAAAAAGGTAGGAATTAAATGAGAATATGGCTTGGAGCAGAGCAAGAAATGAAACGATAGTGAATGTGATTTTGGCAAGTCTAAGGTTGAGTTGGGTAGGATGATCTTAGGAGGTGAAGGTACTGTGGACTGGTATATTGCACAATCCAAGGCTTTTTTAGTATTTAGTTTTTAGCTGTAGTCTTCGTGAGGACTAACTAGATGAAGACCATCTCACCATATAAGAAGAGTAAGGAGTGGGGGGTGTTGGTGAAGATTATTCCTCCGTCTCTTCTTTCTCATCTCCAATCTCTGTCTGCATATCGTTCGTAGGATAGTATTTCATGATATAAAACTCGTTGATCTATTGTGGCTTGAGAACTTGCAATTGCCCTGCGGAAGATGTACGGTTCAGGATTGCATATACTGTTGTGAAGAAATGACTCGGAATATCAATCGAATTGGAGTACATACTGCGAATTTTTCCCTTGCCACCTTCCTGTCCGACCGTTGTAATCTTGGGCTATCAACGTGTTGTTGGACATAGTATTGTAGATTGTATGAAGGTTTTAGATTTCGTAGATCTTATTGTTATGAACGTGAAACCCTTTCGATTTTCTATCTGGAAGGTGTGCTTGGCCTCAGAGTCAACAAATGTATCTCCACGAGTGCAATGTATTATTTTAAAGACCGGAGGAGTTCAGGTGCTTCTACCGAGAAGCCGTGCTTTGGCATATAAAATAATAATTTGGTTGTGATTTTGAATTAGGGTTCATGTCATGTACATTGTGTTTTGATGAGAGTGAGTGCCAGTGACAGTGTATAGCATGTCGATATGAAACAGCCTTTGATTTCATTCGTTATCAGTAGTCGTTTTAAATAGTTGGTGGTTTTTACTGTGCTGAATACATTTTAATTTGAGTTATTTCATGGGAAGACCGGAAGTTATTGCATTATATTCCTTGTCGTCCTTCTTCTCACAATGTGCTCCGGTTTTTTCTCTCAAATATATTCCAACATTGGTTGATTACTGAAAACTGTGGAGTGGTTAAAAGTAGGATGAGAAGCTCGTATGTTGAAATCAGAAGATTAGAGCTAATTCTTACCACGATCAAGGGTAGTTTCATACAAAGTGTAGCTTGATAACGAAGCCAATGATGGGGTTAAAGTTAAGAATTAAGTGTGTTATGAAATCAATAGTTGAGTTGAGTTCTTTTTCAACAGTGACTTTGTTCTTATGTTGACTCTGTGTGGGCAAGCAATCTAAATAAGTTGTTGAGTTTGATCTGATTCTAGTTTATGTGTGTGTGTGTGTACCAAATAAAAATAGCCTTGGATTTGAGACGTTTCTAGTTAGCTCGGGCTGATCCTCATTTACTAGATGGATTGTGTCAGATAAAAGTAATATTTGAAAGTGCTAATTACCAAGTGGCCGATGGGAATCTGTAATGATTTGGCAACTAATGGATATATGAATGCGAGAAAAGCCAATTCAGAACAATGACACATTATGTGAACTCTTCTGAAGAAAACAATCTAGTATGTGGAAATCGTGCGAAAATACATCGGCAGTTTATAAGGAATGAGACAAATAAAGTCCAATTGCCTTTCTTCATTGTTATGTCTCTTGCTTGTTAGTTCCACAATTGTCGTGCAACGTTAGCTCTCAGATAAGACTCTCATTAATGAACAACTTTGAGGATGCATGTTGTTATCTGCAGCTCTGTTTGACTGAAGGTGTTCTTCACTCAACTCAGTTTTCATTCTGCAGTGAACTGTCTATGTGGTTTATGGGCTTGAGACAGTTTCGTATTGTTTACTTGTAGTCGGTGAATTGGATTGTTGATTGCAATTGCAAATGGCAAGTGAAATTTGTCTCCTGCATTTGTTCTCTGTGTTACGAATAGTTTGATTCAAACTACGTAGCTTTTCTAGAAAGAATTTTTACAAAATCATTGTAGACATCTTGTTCAAGTACTATCGGGATTTCAGTTGATCCTGTTGGTGAAATAAATAATAATTTCGTAGAAAATCACTGTAAGTTTCTGCGGCTACTAACGATAAGGAATGGATGGAAGTTTGTATATCTAGTGTTGTGCAAATTACAACTCCCAATTGTTCGTACATAATTCCGCTGACTAACCTGAGACGATACCTGTTAGTCTGGTCTTTGTGTTAACCGTGAAGTGGTTTGCTGAAGTAATTTCAATGATAATTTATGAGGACCAGGAAGCTATTATGTTGGTATTGTAGAATCTCTGTTGGGTTTTGAAAATACCCCCTGTGGGCTGTAAAAGAAAATCTAGCGATAATGAGCATTAGATTATTGCAGTACTTAATTCAGAGGGTTGTTTTTATTGAGCTTCTGAATTGTTCAAATTGTGACATGCGTTCAGTTCCTCCGTTATAGAGGTAACGACATAATTAAATCCGAATAACCAACTGAGTCGTACACTCAACACTGCGAAGTACACCAACTTCAGATTGAGGTTGATTGTTTCAATATTTAATTACCAATAGTTCGGTGTTCTTCCTGGTTGCTTTTTGCAATTGTTAATGACCTCATGGCATTATTATGCTAAGAACTTGAAGTTATTTTTAAAAAAACCTTCTCGTCAATGAATGAGGAAATTAAAATATGCATCTCCTCACCGTCAACCCACATGCTCAGTATGAGAAAGTGACACTGTAACATAAGGGACTGAGATATTTCTGTAACTTTTTACCTTCAAAATGGGAGGTCTTTCATGGGATAAGTTTCGTCGACTCATCGGAGGCCGAAAAAAAAATCGAGACGAGACAGATTCTTCAAGATTTCAAAAGAGTTATTCCTTCAAAAGAGCGTCTGTCCGAAAAAGTGGTCGCCGAGTAGCTGGATCATCAAAAGCTAATGGAGATCCGACGAATTTGAATATTTCACCTAAGCCTATTAGACATGGAAAATTTGGTCATCAGGAATTTTCAGTGAGCGTGGATGTAGTTGCGGATAGGTTTTCCTCATCAAATTCAACCACTGAGAGGTTTGAGGTTCAATACGATTGCGAAAACAATTTACAGGTTGTTAAGAAAGTTAAACCACATGCGGTTGAAACTGACAGATCCAAAACGTATTATGGTAATGGGGCTGTAAATGTGATGGGGAACCTTAGAGAAAAAATTGACAACAACGATAATGAGGAAGATAATTTAGGTTCTGAACAGGCCTTTGATAAATGGGAAGAATTAAGGGGCCCCACTGTCAATTTTGGACGGCGGCAAAGATCTGAAATTATCAAAAAACTAATGAACACTGACATTGACGAAGATTCGGATTGGGTGGACGAGGAGCAATTCGCTAATGACGACAGGGGCAATAATTTTGTACCAATACTGGCTGAAGATAAAACCCACGGGGATGAATTACCTCTTAAACCTGGAGGGGCTGAATCTGACAGCGAGATTTGTGAAGATGAATTTTACCTTACAATGTTAGAAGGATCACCAAAGCCATTAAGACGCAGCACAGATTCTACTTTATCTCGATTGACCTCAGAGTCGGGTAACACGAGCACAAGTCGAAGTAGAAGCCGAAGTCGTATTGGTAGCGACTATAGTACTGGAAAATGCGGAAGTAGGAGTAGGCTAAGTACCTCTGTCTTGGATTTGGTAGAAGAGACGGAACACTTTCAAGCGGATGCCTCGAATTCGGATGGAAGTAATCTAAGACACGACAATGAAAAATATAACGACGATGTGACTTTCGATAAAAACTTGTATTTATTAGACAGCGGATGTTATAACTACAATAGTGGTAAATTGAGTGTAAATGCCTCGTCTTCTGCTAGTGGATCCTGTCCAAAAGAAATGAATACCACAAGTTCATCCGGGGAGCAGGAAATCAATCCATCCCTGGAAAGGGTTACAGTTTCTTCTTACAAACCAGATGAATTCCCCAGAAGTTTCTGGTGGACACAACAGAAACCGGGATCAACCATGACTACTATTTCCGGCGACTCTAAAGATTCAGGCTTCTCTCTGGGAAGGTCATGGGCCTGGGGTATAGCAGCCAGAATGTTTGGCCGAAAAGGTAGAAATCATAAAGGACCAATACTTAGTGTAAGTAGAGAGGGATATTTCCAAAGAACAAATATTAAACGGGTGAGTGGCCGAAGACCATCGTTCCCTGTGAGATCATCCGTGGTCAAACGGGGTAGCGGAAGACTTCGACGTAGTGGAAGAAAGCGACGAGTACAAAGTAGCGGTCCCTTGTTACAAAGTTTAAGCCCTTTATCTCTAACAGATGATTCAATTATTGTATCCGAAAATTCGGATAATAATATCTACCAGGTTTACGAGAGCCAAGCTACAAGCAGACTTTTACCTGCATCTTGTCCAGTTCACCCATTCGTCATTGTACCTCCGGAGAAAAGAAAAAGTAAACACCCGGACATCTCAGCTCATTTTAAAGCGGCTGGTGAAATAAGATTCCCATTCCCTGGAGTGAGCCAAGACTATGAGCCAAAACTCGAAAGCCCTCACAATGATAGCTTTGAATCGATGGAAATAAGGCTGCCACGTTTGAGATGCGAAAGTCGACAAGAGAATATCGTGATCACGAAAGTTGTGGAAATTTACGATAATAGGGATGAGTGCAAATTATCCAGTAGAACATCAGTACATGAACATGGTAGGGAAAGTTGTATGGGAAATGAGATAGAGGAGAGCCAGGAGAATTACGAGGGTGAGGAAATTGATCCAACTAGTGACAAGTTGTCTAAGAATTTATTATTAAGTCAGCAAAACACTGACGCCTCGAACATGAACAGTCCTAAACAAAGGATAAGAAGAAGACAGTCCTCTAAGAGAAAAAGACCTGGAAAAGTTATTACGAAACCTTGTGCTGTGGCTGTCTACAGGAGACATTCTACTTTATATCGGAAGGGGAAACTTGGGCCCAATTTCGCCCTCCCTCGTCCTACTGTCAAAATTGGTAAGATCTTATCCATCTCAGCATCTTCTCAGAAGAATTTTTAATGTTGAGTTGAAACTCTCCTCGTTCAAACTATTGGGAAGAATAAAGTTTTAGGTGCTTCAATCGGGGATCTAGGAATCTCGATAAATTAGACTTTGGCTTAAAAGAGTCAGCAGAAAGTCAATTGGAGGAATGAATAGGCTTCTCTCGGAGGTTTTCACAAATTTCAGATTCCTTATCTCTTCTCTCTCAAGTTATTAGTTATTAACTCTGGAAGCTGTTTTCACCATTTGCTTGTGTATGTGTGGTGGTAGCCTTACTAGTTTTAAACTAGTAAGGTTAGCTATCCGGGTAATGAGTATATAGTTAGTACTCCTAGTCTAGTTTGAAATCGTTATGGAAAATTTATTAGTGTGCCTGTGATCTCCGTGTCTGTATAGAAATTGGAAACTTCTTGTTTTAACTATCTCTCTCTCCCTGTGTTATATTGTCTTTTGGTTCTAGCTTCCATGTATCTGAACTTGGAACAGAAAGTAATTAGGTTTTCGAGATAACTTGCAACATGCGATGTGCGTATAGAGTAAATTATTCATCTGTCGCGTCCTGATCTCCTTTCGTGATTAGTTGTGATTCCACTGATTGCTACACTTGCGTATCAAAGATTATCTGCACTGAACATCTCTTCCCATTTATGTAACCATTGGGAAGTAGCATATTGGGCTATACAGTTAAGGGTTAATTGGTATGAAATCCACTCTGTTTAGAACAGGGTCAGTCAAACTTAGAATAACTTGGCTGTGTGACACCGAAGTAATTTAAAACCATAACAAGCTCATTTTGAATTTGTGGCCTAAATTTTGAATAGTGAATTTTCTATGATTATTTGAAAATTCACTTTAACTTGAATAGCGCAATTAAAGTTGCAAATATAAATCTGTAAGTTTTAGGTGAATTCATTTACCTAATTTTTTTATTTTACTATCGTATTGTTAAATTTAAGTCCCTATAGGGAACACTGAAATGATTTCTGATTGCACTTCAAAGAATTAGGTAATGTTAATTCTCAGCCACTTGTCTAAACTTCCATAAAATGATGGGCATATAGTAGCAGTTATGCGGCGGCGGTGATCTCATTCCCAACACTTGGGCTCTTGACTGTCTTGACTCTTACTTGCCGCATTCAAAAGTTGACTTGACTCTTGAGAAAAAACGGAATCGGTTTGTTTACACTGGAATTAAGATCTAGTAAGGAAGCTTATATGTATAGGAATGGGAAACCACATGTTGAGAAATTTGTAAAAACCATTGACTCCGTTTTTTAAGATATATGAAATGAGGACATGCCTAAATTTTTCGGTGCACCCGACGGATCAAGGGAGTACCCTAAACTCTCAAACCCTACTACAGCTAGAAGATATGCTGGATAATTGCAAGGATGAGAATAAAAAACACGACGTGGGAGTTTTTAGGAAAGATCAGAAGGCAGGAGTGGTACTAAAACAACATGTGAATTTTCTATCTGGCAGTCTGTTACTTGTTCTCGCTGCGCTGGTTTCCTTCAAAATAGTACAGCCTTGTTTGAAATAGGCTTTTCATGCAATAGTGGGGAACCCAGATTTTAAGTCCGATCCTAGTCACTAGTTGGTGTATTACTTCGGAGAGGTGAACTCTTTGATTCCTAAACTCTTCCATCCCAAGCCTTTGGTCTCTTTGAAACGGTCTGTTATAAGCCAGTGTACCTCCGAGCCCAGAAGTCCCAGAATCCCAGCTTTTGAGAAAGAGTGCGCAACTAACCCGTTGTTCTCCGATTTTTCTATCCCTAAAATCGAGCAGCATTCCTTTCTCCATTGTGTTCCCAACTCCCGCACTCAAGTGAGACTTGACTTTCAAGCCAAATTTAAGAGATCATTTCTTATTCATGACATCTCCTCAGTCAGTAACTGTCAGGGTCTTGTGCAGGCAAGACGGGTGGAATATATCGGCTCAGTCCTAGTTTTCCGTCTCCATGTGATGCTCCTCGTCTGTTTCCTCTTCCGGATTTACCATCCACATAACCTAATCGTTTCGTACTCTAGTAACTTTATTTTCATGTCATGGAATCCTAAGCCAACCATGTTTCCAATTTCCAAAGAGAAATCTCATAAAAATCCTTTTCTTCAATCATCTGCACGTACAAGGATTTTATCCGTTTGTCCTTAGAAAGTCCTTAGAAAGAAGAAAGTCCTGCGGTTTTTACGTGTTCTATGTTATTGTGGATTGTGAAATGTTGAATTTTCAAGTTTTTCCTTCTACCAGTCCTACCTAAGTAATATACTAGCTGATGAAAGTTACATAATCTTGTGACAGTGAAATTTGAATGTGACGGATGCTTTCTCTCACATTGTTTATTGAATATTTTAACCAATCTCATAAGTTCTATTCCGATAACCCAGGGGGTATTTAAATTTCTACTGAAAATATTAATCCTAGCTTACCTCATGGAAAAAGTTAATTGGTCTTGATAACTTCGTGTCCAGAAGTGCTCCAAGTTTGTTGTGAGTGAGCATGTTTGTGATTTGAGTTTATTGTTTATGACGTGATACATTTCTTCGACCCAGACTGTATTTTCACGATAGATCCGATCCGATATCTGCTACGGTGAATGTTACGTCTAAAGTATAGAAAAGTTCTCACTACCCAAGTGCCAGCGAATAGCGAAAATCCAATTTACTCGTAATATATTATTACTATGTGGTGGTAGTGGTCAGTTCACTGGACATGGTCAATTTATTATTATGATTGGGATGACTGTGACCATATACTTGAATCCTTTCGCTGATTAATTTAGACTATTCAGATAGGATAATGAACTGAAAGGAAATGATATTGAACAACCAGAATATTCACGTAATGACATTAATTTCTAGAGATACTTGACAGGGCAGAGGGAATGGTCGTATCGGGATAGGGAGCTGATTTATGAAATGTTTCCTAACCACTGAGTTTATATAGTTAACTGGGTCTCACGGACAGTTAGGATGTATGCACAGTAAGTAAGCAATGACACAAAGTTTGTTTGGTACATTTAGACTAGTTCCTCAGGGTGCTACATAGGCTGCATTAACATTAACGTTAAACCAATGAGACCTCATCATAGTCATCATATTCTGAACCTCAACCCTTTATTTAGTTTTGGAGGATCTCACTCAATGGACTCATGCATCACTTCGTCTCACTTGACGTTATTTAGTTGAGAACTTCCGCTCTCTTTCCTCGCATACAAATCATACAATTGAGTTATTCTATTGAAGCCAAGCTTGGGACATGCATGACTGAAATAGGAACAAGGATCTATACACTTCCATATCCCCCTTGCAGCAAGTACAGGGTCTAAATGAACATAGTTTGAATTACAACAATGCACACGCAATATATATGGTGTTTTGTGAGTGCCGGGTAGCAAGTACTAGAGCATTTAGTGTTGCACATGGATATCTTAATTGTGGTCTTAATGCGGCTTTAAATTTCCCATTTTAGTATTTGATTGCAGGTTATCGAGTGCATCGTATGGTTTCTTGCCAAGAACAAAAATCGTTGTAACCTTGATTTAAATGTTGTTGTTCAAGTGTACACGGCATCTTTTCGTATAAATTGGTTAGAATAATATCTGTGTAGAGTGGTACACGTGGCCATGAACAAAGTTTACACGGAACGATGTTGTATAATATGTTTAAAAGTACATTTAACGCGTTCATTTTTTCCTCCATTTATTCATTCAATGCACCCCGACAGTCCAATTGAAGCTGGAAGAGTTCAAAGAGTCTTGTTATGATCTACTTGATCTCCATTTGCATTGGTGATGGGTGCAGTTAAGTGTCTGTGTTTATGGGTATACATACAGATTTATGTTACAGTGAGCCTTCGGCTTTTTTCAACTGCTTTTACACGACATTCTCGAATATCTAAGTATGCATGCCTTGAACATTAATTTTTCCCTTGGATTCTAAACAGATCTTGGCTAATCAGCTAAGTAGAAGAGGCAACATTTGATACAATGTCGTTGGTGCGTAACAGTAAGGGGCTAGCTTATTACAGTTTAAAACTCGTCATTGATAGATATTATTATGCTCCACTCCAATTGGTGTGGAAATAAAGTGGAGAGGAAAGCTGACAGATTTGATGGGTGGGTTAAAAAATCCTTGTTGGAAGTTGGATTGAAGTTGTGTGTAAGTGGTTTTTGTCATAAAGTGGCGTTTCATTTTCATGTTCATGCAAAGTGCAGTTCTTAAGCATATTGTCACCGACTTGATATTAATAATGTCTCTGAATGTGTTTTATTAGGGGGTGGATTAGATTGGAAGTTTGGAAAGGGAATAACTGTATTGGTTTCGTTTTTCGTCACCCTTTCACCATTTATCTCTTTTTCTTTCTTTCAAAATACTTTACGGTAGCAGTCAACGCTCTGACCGGGGTTTAAACGATGAGATTCGAATATGGGTTGACAAATGTTTAGTAGAAAACATTTAAAGATTTTTCTAAATAAAAGCGATTTCAAGAAAATGCTTACAGATTGATTAATGAGTGTAAGTGTGTACAGAAAAGAATGTCGTCCGTATACGTTTTGTGTGTAGCGAAATGGTATTTATATGCTGTTCTCAAACTTGAGGAATTAACAGAGATATTTCATGAACGAATGGGCTATTTTACAACTTATTAGAGCCATGGGAGATTTCTTATTGCCCATTTTGAGATTTAGTGAGGTTGGGAAACCGTTGGAAAGGTTGGGAGCATATATACATACTGTTACTTCGATGAAGATATTATTATGAGAAAAATGAGAGCGGTGGTGTTCCAGGAGTTGCTTAAATTGCTGGAAGTTAATGTAATGATGAGCAATGGTACTTTTTAATGAAAGGGAGCCCGACATACCTTTGGCATCTGCCCAACTAGAATTTCAGTTTTGAAGCACTTAAATACCATCTTCAAACTTTTTGGTTATTGCCTTGTTACTCGTACTTGTTACTTTTTGAAGTAGAATTTACACACTTACGCAACTGTGTCAGACTCAACGAGCAGCGCATACCCAGTTCATTGTCAGTTTCATTATCGTTGACGTAAAAGAGGCTAAGTAAGGCTCGACACCCTACATGACTTCCAGTTCCAAGAGACAATTTACACTTGCTTCTAAATTTAGAAACAAACGCTTGAAGTTCCTCTAACAATAATATTTGAGTTATATCACTTTCATCAAAGTCTTTAAACAGTTGGGTGGACTTGCTTAGTTGTAGATATTAATTATGCATTACTGTCACTGTTGACATGCAATGGAAGTGCATTTCTTTTGGTAGAGTTGACCTAGAAAATCGTGGTAGTTGTTTAAAACGGAGAATATATCCACATAGACAAATCCATGTATGAGTCATATCTACTTCAATAATAATTAGTGGCTTATGTTGAACGGCTGTTTTTAGAGTTTGAGTCAACGTTTGCTTGAGTAGTCAATTTTATGATTCTTATTTCATTCATATTGGTTGATAAAGTTTCTATGAGATTTAAATCCGTAGAACTACGATTGCATTTGATATGATAAGTTGCCAGCACTCAATTAGTAATTTGAACTAACTACCAAGAATAGTTTTCCACATAAACATGGATGAAACTAGATCGTTGTCAATGAAAGTATTGAAAGTACTTATATATGAAGTATGGAATCTAATCCAACCCTTTAAGTGCTATATCAATTATGCATTACATTTATATTTTTCTCCCATTTGCCATTACTGTTGCTTATCAATAGAAACTGTTAAAAACATTCTTGATTTCGTAATGGGCATATAAATTTTAAAAGGGTTATATAGTGTAAAGTATCCATAAGCATGGTTTTGATTCGTGAAACTCAGAGCACGGGGCTGTTTGCTATTTTCATAATCTTGAACATTATATAGGAAATTTTAATTTAGAAACATGATTTTTTTTTCCATGAAACTTAGCTAGTGTTTGTTGATCTTGAACTGGTACATTATATGCAAGTAAAAAAATTTCATTTCTTGTTTTATCCTTGTATTGAAATTGAATTGTACTGCTTGATAGATTCCCTAATTATATCAATGAATGTGATACTTAAAGTAATGACTTATTGAGTATGTACATTTATGGATTTAAGAGTTATAAAGCTTGACTGATCTTGAAGGTGAAGTTAAAAGAATGGCATGCAACTTAATAGAAAGAAACCTGTCAACTAAATGAAGAACAAAATGTTATGTCTCAAATAGGTGTCTTGATTTTCATGTTGTACCATTAGTACTATCACTAGCTATCATCACTTGGGATAGAATCAAATCAAATGAAGTTATATGCTAACTAAGCTTTAGGTTGAGTCTGTCTTGGGTTCACTAAGTTTGATTTGTAAAGAGTCGTAGGTGGAAAGGTGTGTATACTATTCATCGGCTCAAATGAACGAAATATGATGGGCGTTTCAAAGAATTCCGCATTTTGATCCGTCGATTAGTTTGGTAGAGAACGTCAGATTTTGAACATCTTCTTTATCTGATAGACAGTACCATATACCAGTTGGTTAAGAGATTATAAGGTAGGGGGTTATTGTCATGATAAAAAATGTTTCTTAAAGCGATTTTGCGATGCATGTGTATAAGCTATTCTCAAAGGGTGCTTCAGAGCCTAACCAAACCTTGGTCGCCAAATTATGTACCACATAGTAGTTTTGTATGTGACTTGTATATATCACTATGCTCATTCGAACCCTTTAGAATCAACTTTGACTCATTATTATGACAAGCATGTGAGTTTTCCACCACAAACACCTTCGGAAAAACAGACCTGGTCTCTTAAATGCCTAGGGTGTTGTGGTGTAGATAGTATTCCTATCGTAAGGTGTTTGTCTGAGAGCAGGGCCTAGACCTCTATACTCCAGACAGACAGGTCTTAATGTACTTGTCTATATACGTTCAATGGGTAGTATTTAATATTAATGAATGCAGTTTGTGATGAATGAGTTTACTAAGTGCAGCTAGGCATTTAGTAAAGATTGTTCATTCGTTTGCGTGCAGTGTTAGAAGACGTGGGCTTGTCTCTGACTGTTGGTGACGTGATAATAAATATCTTTGATTGGAGACTGGTCATAACTTATCCTTTTTAGAACTCGTGGAAATCATGGTAATCACTAGGTAATCTTTAGCCTGATTTCATCTAAGTTCTTGATCATCTTGTGTTTCTGAAATTAATCTAAGGTCGTGGGTAAGGAGGCTAAATCTGGAAGATTTAATGTGTGATGAAGTGGGTGCGAAAAGTATTCTTGATGGTCACGGTCATCGTCAATCAAAAGGAAAAGTATTAAATGTGATTGTAATCGACGCTAAGCGAGGTCAACGTTAATGGGAGAAGTTACCATAGACATTGGAACATAAAGACGTTTGCAGACCGAGTGAATGTGAATGATGTAGTTGATGTCATCGGCGAAAATGAGCAGCTGCAAATCTGATAGTAAACCACACAGCCCTTGTATCTATACGTTCCTGTGGTAGTTGTAGTATTGATACAAAGCGAAAATTTTATTCACCCTCCACGGTGACCAGCAACAACGGTTCACCGGTGTAGAAATTTCGCAAATAGACATAACAATTGCCAATAAATAGGGTCATGTACAACTTGTGTGTACTTCCCAGTTCTTCTGCATTGTTACATTTGAACAGAATGGTTAGGAACAACATACAGAGCTTTCTGAATTTTATCTAAAGCTATACGTTTTGGATCATTACTTTTCCTTGCGTGTTCAATAATCTTTTATATTAATAATGTAGACTGACTACATGTATTCCATTTGAAATACAACACAAATATTATTATCTTATCGATATAGTCAATCCTCGCAGTCACAGTCAGTACCTCTCTTTTTGTTAGGCAAGAATACAAACTATTGCGATACTCTATTTGATAATCGAATCCTAAAGAATTTTTTCCTTTCAAAAAAGCTAGAATGTATAATGTAAATTTTTAAAGGTCATGTCTGCTGTCTGCTACTATTGAAAGTTCTATTTACTGATGGTATCTATTAATGTAGTGATATATAGTCACATTGCAGTCCCAGACGAATTTACCCATGTGTTCTATACAGATAAAAATCCTATCGTGATAAATATACGTAAGTTACTGTGTACTTTTATCCAGCCATTTGTTGTGGAAGACATTATAGACTTACGCAATGCTGAGTAGTAGAGTCATCTCAGTTCTGATAATGGGCCAATACCTCCGGAGCTTGTTGGATTAGGAATAAATATTGTTAGATAGAAGAAGTGCGAGGAGGAACAAAGAGGGTCTTTTTATTGGTGTAAAGTCTTATTATTATTAATGCCATCACATTCAACATCTGTGATATGTGTGTGTGCGTGTCGCTTCTGGCGGCTGGTTGGCAATCCGTAATTCTCCTCTCGAATGGCAAGGGAGATAAGCTGAGAGATCTTTTTATTTTCCTTCTTGTTGGTTTGAAGCAATAAAAAAGAAGCAAGGTGTGCTGGCTTCAAGACCAACTAACTTCCCAGCCGTCAACCACCCTTGGCACACACATTTTAGGCAAGAGAAAGAAACCGTTCATTCTCCAAGAATTCACGCAGCATCTTTATTACTTCTCATTAGGGAAGAGTTTCTGGGGCAAAAGGAAGAATGAAGCTGATCCTCAGTTTAACTTATGTGGAAAGAATTCAAGATATTCTGAACAGTATCTGTGTTGAATTTGAAGGTGCTACTCCCTTAGAAAGGGATCTGTGATCACTCCTTCTAACAATCTCTTAGTCTTACCTTCGTTGGTGAAAGCTCTGTGCTGTGGTGAAAGTGGTGAGGGATAAAGTAGAGTGAAAGTCTACACCAAAATGTTTGGTGGGAAGCCTGATGGAGTGAATGGAGCTGGTCCTCTTCCCATTCCATTGCACAAAACTTATGCCAACCGTCTGGCAGAACCTTCCCTGTCCCAATGGACCCCGAATCCAACATCTCTGCCCCTGAGAACTGTTTCGAATTTACCACAGCCAAGTGCCCGAGGTCCGGCTCAAGTACCGACCGTTCCTCCAAGGAGTAGGAATTGTGACAGTGATAATTGGGTTGATTTAGAGGAATTGTATAGATGGCTTCAAGAATTAGAAGACACAAAAGTTGAGCCGGATGATGGTGGAAGAAGGGGTAAGAAACTTGATGGAGTGTCCTGGGTGTTGTAAAATAAGATTTAAAAACTTCCACTCTGTTTCAATTTATATCATTTAATCCAGTTTAGTTCTTCTATTTTAATTTGTTATTTGTAAGTGTGACCAAAAAAATTTTGGGTTTGTGTGACAATTTAGTCAGGTATTGTATACCAGGATTCAAGATGTTATGAAACTGAGCCTTGTTTTTCTGTTTTTTCTATAAAACATTGAGTGTTTGGCCACTTAATCATAATATCGATTGAGGTTTTTGGTGGGGAGTGAATGTGGGTTAATCTAAGGAAATTCAATTTCATGGTATCAAGTCAAAGCACTCGGGTACATAAGTACCTTCAAACGAAGACCGTTAAAAGAAATCTCATTAAGATAGGAAATCCGCTTATGGGACTTGATTTAATGAGACCCAAAATGCTTTCTTTGACCCTCTAGAGTATATTTATTTTGTATATACACAGCTACGTATATAGCAAGGAGATGTAAACATGTTGTCTGTCTGCTACTCTCTTACGTTACATTTTCATCCAAGCAAATTCTATTCATCCTTCGAAACTAAGTTACCAATGTATTAAGCGGAAAGTTTCCTCGTAGTGCGTTGGTTTTTGATTAGCAAGCTCAAAATCCTACCGTTTCTATGCAATAGTGAGGACACTAAAAGGATAGAAGAAAGTAAAGAAAGGAATATCCCGATCATGGGATACTGGATACAAACCTTTCTTTCTCTCTTTCTAACTGTTTCATTTTATACATTTGCTCCTTCTGGTAGGAAATTGGCAAGGCTTTTAAGCCCATGTTAAAAAACATCTAGTTTAACGTACTATAGTGAGCTAGCTAAACAGTATTAAAAGTTCCTACTTAAGTTAACCATTTTTTTTTCAAGTAGCACAACAAAACTGATTGCTAAAATCTAGTATTCAATTTATAATCTTATTTGAAACATTCAGCTCTGAATGATTCAGGAATCGATCACTTTTTATTTACTGTTCAATCTTGGATATACATTTAAGAGTAACGAGCTGAGAAAAACCGAACCGGAGCTTTATTCTCTGGGTTTCTTCTCGCTTTCTTAAAATATGGGAAAGTAATTCTTGTCTGCTTTCGATTATCTTTAATCTTTATACTTTAGCATTGATTATTGTTCCTTTCAAACATACAGTTTGTAGAAATATATTCTCTCTCTTTCTCTCAAACCCTACGAATAATATGTTAGTAGGTCTCCGGCTGGAGTTGGTCTGGCTACCATACCAAAATTTGATAGTAGGGATCCATATCGTCTTAATTAATATTTATCTCAATAAAATACCGATAAGACTCTTCAAGTATGCATAGAAGGGAAAAATTCCTCCGATATTCATTTTGCTGGAATTTTTCTTTGAGAAGTTACCTTCAGTTTTTTTGGCCAAGAGTCTGCATGAGGTAACCACTGGAGTGCATAAGGTATTCACTATCACATGCTACACTCAAGAGCAGTTGTCAAGCCTGTTTCAAAAATTCAAAATAGAAAGAGATGCTTTAAGAGCTAGACAAAAATCCCTTTGTTCCGTAGGGATTGAAGATGTTCGTGGCAGTCGAGCACTTTGTATTTACAGGATGCTGGAAACATAGAATGAGTACTTCTCCCGTTTCTCTTTTGGAATCGAAGCACTTAGGCTTCGTTGTCTGGTTTTAGAGTTTAGAAATAGGTTGTGCATTATATAAAGGGGAAAGGTAAAACGAAGAATTATCTGTATGCATGAAGGTGGACGTATCTACGTTACCAAAGATAAACTGTTTCTTCACAATATATTTTGCACTTATCTTTATTTTAAGCTTTGCATCTGAGAGAAAGGGCATGTGTCAGATGCCAAATGAGACGTATTTATGTCTACTTTTTGATAATACAGCGCGGAAGGATTGCAAGTACGATTACAAAACTAGAGACGCTGGGAAAGGTTATAAAATATTTCTAGTTCAAATGTTTTTGAAGATTTGATGACGTAAACGATGATTTTAGTATGATTGGCTCATGGCTGGCAATAAACGATATTTTGTTTGTTTTTTGTTTATTGTTTTGCGGATTTCAAAATGTAAAATGTAATATTCGTATCCAGCTAAAATTGATGTAGGAATTTCTGTGCTAATTTTAAAGAAAATCTCAAGATATTATTAAGGTTTTAAATGCATAGTTAATTGAAATAATTGAAACCTCATAAAGTTATACATGTAATGTATTCAATTGAAATGCTACTTCCCAAGGCATAATTTTCGAGTATTTTATTTCCATAACATGAGCTCAAGATATATCAGAATTTAAAATTGAACCTGAGATGGGTTTGTAAGATTTATTATTGCAAGATCGGTCGGATGAATCCAGGAACTCATTTATTTTTGTTGTGATTGCATTGGACGTTTCTGTGCCCTCCTATTGCATCCTATCGCCTTGAGCATTACCATTCAAGGCTTTATAGATTTTATAATGGAAACTGCTTACCTATGTTTGTATCATACCAAATATCAGGGTACGGTAATCCAACTCGGCATGGGCTTATTTTATAGCGAGAGACATCCTAGAATTGTTGTTGAAACTTTCCTTTCTACATCCCGAGTAAGTAGAAGGTGTTGACTGGATCACTGGATACCTAGAACTTGACAAAATAATATTCTCCTTACTTTTTGTATTCGATCCACTGGGTTTTACACAACTGAAAGTGTCCTCGCTTCAACATAAAACTTATAACGAACACAATTTATTATTTTTCCAGTTTAGACTCATAGGAACTTTTAGAAGGGATCGCATACAAGGAAATTGTTTGGAAAAAACGGTGCTTATTCATGTGAATGAAAATCCTGACGAATACATTTGTTCATGCAAATGACTATAATAATTGATAAAATCCTCTTTGACTCGGAACTTGTAGTCACTAATCACTTGTAGAATTTAATACAACTCCAACTCATGGTTTGTTATGAAAATTCTAAATGTTTAATATTTTTGTCTGATTGCAGGTGATATTACTCAAAAGGGATACGAGAAGAAGAAGTCCCGAATCCTTGCACCATACACGCCGAAACAATCTTTAGGTAAGTCTCGTTTCAACTCCCTCCTGGAAATGCCGTCTGTTCTAGTTGGAAATACTGTAGTTGCTATTGAAGTATTTAGAATGGACATATTCTTACAGAGTAACTTTCAAGTCCATTATTTTCCTGTTTAAAATTAGGATTTCCTTGTGGTTGTGTATGCATTTTTAATACTTAAATAAAATTGAGTGTCTTTGGAGCAGTTACACACGGCCTGTTCGTCAGTTACGACGTACAACTTTGACTTTGAGCGACAACTCAAAAAAGTTTATATTAATGAAATGGAGTTGGGTTTGGCATAAGTTTCGATGGTTCATTAAAATTCTGTTGCCTAATGATGAATAATCAAGGGGAGCGGCGGAGTTGTACTGCATCGTGGAGTGTACAAATATACTCAGTTTGAGTTAATTTTGATCTTTGTAACTAATAGTTGAGTATTAGAGACTTGACTGACTTGACACATAATTAATGTGCTGCTAACTAGGGTTGATTTGTCTTATACTTGCTGCTTATCTGTCTATGTCATTACGATTGATAGGCTTAATTCGATGAAATCTCGGTATGTATCGATTTCTAGCTGGATAAAATCAAACGGTTCTGTCAATTTAATTTTTGACTGAACATTTGTACATTTTGATGGTTTAGTACCTGAATAGGAACAATACTTTTAAATTTTATATTACAACTTATATTTAGAGAACAGAAAGAAGTACATAAATGGGAAAGATGTCATTGATTTATACTCTACTTTAGATAATTTTTACTAATATCCCATGGGACAAGACTGGTTTGTCAATCCAGGCTTCTTCTAAAATAGTCAATTTTATAAATTGAAGTCACCCTCCTGAAACTATCGTTCATTTTTTGACAGCTCCTAAGCCGAATGAAGGATCTGCCAGCCCGAGTACCCGAGCGAAACGGAGAGCACACCGGAGATTAACTAGAAATGAAAGCAGATATCACTCAGGTTCGAACTAATTATCTGTTTCTAAAATAAAAAATATTTACTAAACATGCCTTGTGTTTTTATCAAAGCCGAAACTAGTACAATACTACAAAGTACCATTTATTTTTTAGCTCGGATGTGTTTTGTGTAATTTATTTTTGTTCATATCCATGTTGTATATACTGTAATTATGGTACTTTTCATAGCAACAAAGGGGAAAGCTATTTTTGGAGTTTTGAACATGTCAACCAAACCCTGTCAACAGTGTAACTTAAAACTTGTATTTTTGACTTGCCCCATACTTTTTTTACGCGACAAAATAAAATGAGGCCAATGAAAGAAAGTAGAAAAAAACCCTCAGTATATTCGCCAAGTCGAGTATAATCCTTTCTCTTCTAAGATTTTAAGATGAGAAAGTCCAGCCAAGCTGGAAAAGGAGTCTGAGATTCTTTCAATAATCTGGGGCTTAAATCTTCAAAATGAAAGATTTGGCCTGGCTATTAGTAGAGAGAGAAAAGAAAATGACTTTTCACCTCATGTGGAGTGAACGCGATGAAATGGGTCTCATGCATCACACATTCCTTAAACCTCTCATTCCTTTCAGTTCAGCTTCAGTTGCATTGAAATATGGGGGACTAGATCTTCTTTCTCCATACTAACGTTAAATTCGAGCGAGTATGACATCCAGAGATTTTTTCATCCCTGAGCGTTGAGAACAATTGATGTTGGTCATAAATGCAGACCTTCATCCTGCCATCACTGACTACATAGAATTCTATTACAGTTATTTATTCATTTCTACGTTTTCAAGTTCTCCTCATATATTTTGGAATTTAGGTTGGATGAGCCTTTTTGATTTGAGAAATCAGTAATACTTAGATGGTGGAATATTATTTTATTAGATATTTCAGGCGAGTCAAAATTTAATGCGAAAATGTCCTTTTTGAAAACTCGAATAGCCTTATTCATATACGAAAATCCAGCATATTCAATTTAGTGGCTGCGTTATTAGGTGTTCAAAATTCAGCCCGTGGCATTATAATATGGTTATCTTGTTTGATGCATTTCTTAACTGGAATTGATTTTATTGCAGAGGTTCGCCAAGAAGCAGTGCAGCAAGCTTTGGCTGCTATGCAGACTCGGCCAAAACCCTCGCTTCCGATGCCGTCCAAGCGAACATCTGTCATGGGCAGAGCTCCTGACCCCGTTCAACACGAATCAGGTACTGATGAGAAGTTTTCTTACCGTTTGAAATAACTTTTAACAATAACTTGAAATCATAATATTTGATCGAGCAGTGAAACGTAAAACTGTTTAGCAGAGCTGTGCTTGTATTTGTTGGTTGATGTATGATGCAAGGTGCAATCAATTACTTGGGATTCGTAGCGTCAGTAACTATCATCAGATCAAAGAATCTCATTTATAGATAATGAATCGTTATGCATCTGCCATAAGGCAAACTTGTTGGGTAGATATTTTCTTCCTTCTGTTTTTTCGTGCTATGCATTTATGACTCATTTGGACAGACTGTACTTCCCGATTGCAGAAGTAAATGCAACATGCAGTCTATGCAAAATAATTTACATAAAATGTAAATGCATATTTTGAGCCCATTTTGCAGGATAAGCAAATACAAAACTCGAACGTACTGAATGAGTACATTTCAATGCCAAGGATGATGCGAGATCAGTAGTACATATTACACTACAGTAACAAAATCTGGTTTTGTCTCCATTGAGAATTTGGTGGATAAGTCAGTGAGTTTTTGCACAGGTCATCAGATTTACTTATAAAATGTGTAACTCAAATTGAGAAGTTTACGGAAAGGCAGATTATATGCAATTCACAGTTACCCGAATGACGTGATCAACATGTCTGGCTTGTGATTCATGAATTCTCTTGCATCCTTTGCAAGTTCTTTGGAACGAAGTATATAAAAAAAACTCGAGCTCGTTGCATTGCTCGGAGAGTTGTTTGCAAAAGCTGTTATGACACGAGTACCAAACGTCTGTTAGTGCAGGAAAAGGAGTAGTTGCACCCAGAAGGTTTGGTTGACGAGGCGTTTTTAGTGATATATATGCACTTTTCTTGTAACCCTCCGTCAACGACAGTGACACGGAATCCATTCTGATTTTGACGAAGCCACAATAATAGGATGGTAATAAAATAAAGGTAAACACGCGGAATATGGCTATGAGTGTGAACTTTGCTGCTGGGAAGAAGCCAATCTGATCTAAGTGCTAGTGTCAATCGAAAATCTTGGTATTAACGGTGGAATGGATCTCTTGACAGTTGAAAGACAGTGCAGTTAACAAGCGACGAGTAATATGTGAGATAGAAAATACTTCTGGCAGGTTACGATTACCGTGGCTGCTTCCACCAATTCCACCACAGCAAATTGTTAGGAATAATGAAATTCCTTTTCACCAAAGATTCTCTGTTATCTATTCTTTCCATGGAATTGCAATAAAACTACATAAATTAATATGCTATAGGATGCAATCTCCTTGTGATCTTAAGCTACCATTGCATCTCACAGTCTGCTCTTCCTTTTAACTTGCGAATCTCATTAATTTTAAATGCGGCATTTTCCAGGATGTTGTCTATCGGCAAATGTGGATGTAAAGATGCGACAGAGGTTAATCGAGCATGATATGAATGCCAAGGAAAGGCCAACCAACCAATTTCACCCAATGCTCTTCGTCTTCGTATCCAGGATGATGTATACAATCTTAAATATTCGCAAGCGCAGTCAACTTCTTATTTCCTTGTTTAATGTATTTGTAATTGTAGTGATATGGTTTGACCTCATGCAACCACATGTGATTATTCATAAATAGAGTGATATCATTTGCAAGGCTGATTGACTCTTGTTGAGCAACACAGGACGTTGTTGTGATGTTTTTCATAATCCCTTTACAAATGGAGTGTTAAGCTTGGATTTATCTTCTGTTTAACCCTGGGTTCTTCACTATGAGCTGAGGAATTACGATATTTGTCCAGACTTCCAGAGAAGCAATTTTAGGCCTTGTATTAAATTCTAGATTTGAGGTAGCTTTCATCTCAGACTGGGCATTGAACCGTGTAGCCACATCTCCAGTTTAAATGTTCTGTCGTTCAAAACACCAATCTCGATAGGAAGTATACGAATTGAGACATCAATCATAGCATTGTTAGTTAGTGGCAGGGAAGTCTTAAATGAAACGTGTTGAATAAGTGTCTCTTCTTGCTGCGTGCGGTCATTAATAATTCAATCAAAGAAGTTTACAGTTCTTATGAATCTTAGTAGAAACTGCAATTTTATATTAGGTTGTTAGCTATGGGTCAGCTCAGCAATGTTTTATTTAATTAAACCCACTGGCTCCAAATAGATTAGAGATTTTTTTTCAAAGCATAAGCTAACACATCATCACTAGGTTCTACGAAAATGGAATGTGAATACTAGTGAAGAGTTGGATAGAGGTAATTTCAGTAGTGCATTTGTTTTGGAGTGGATTTAAGATAAGTGAAATATTTCATGTGCTCGCTTTGTATACTTTTGAGCACTCTTTCAATATTGCAACGGTATCGACTGTAAGATTAAACTTGGAAAATAATTGAACCCTGCACTTCCTGTACTTCATACTACTGTATTCATACTCATTCCTGTCATCAATGCCATGTGGAAAAGTTGTATTATTCCTAGTGATCGGATTGATACTCTTGTAGTTTAATCTGGTGGTAGTGTGGTGCTTTCGTACGTTGGTATTTCACGGTTCCTTATGTATACATGAGTTTCTGATTCTGCACTTTGGTCATGGAGTTACTGATTGAGTCACTTACAGATAGCCCCTGCAAACTATTTCATTTGAATTATAACAAGGCAAAAGTCGCAAAAGTGTAAAATATTAAGGGTGTGTTTTTTTAAAGGAGACTCAAGCACAGACGAGGATAGTATTGGCAACGACGAAGGCGATTTGGACGACCAAGATTCTGAAACTCCGGCTGACCGTGAAAGAGATCGTTCTAGGACGGTCCACGAAGCACCTCAACAAGTCTTAATACATTCTGATAGCAGTAGTACGGGATCCGCAAGAGAAACACCGCCAATGCCGCGTCCTCCTAAACTTCCGGAAAGAAATCGGTAAGGGATTTGCAGTATGATTTATTATTTAAGGCGGACATTGGAAGGTCTGATAGTTATGTTATTTGATAGTAAAATAGAGCTAGAATTTATAATTCATAACATGTTTATTGATTTAATATTGTAGAGCATCAAATGGGACACCATCGGGACCAGCCTTGACCTACTCAAATCTGGGTAATCTGTCTGGAGGAAATCTGGGATGGGAAGAAAGAACAGGCCCCTCACCAGTCGTTGAGCATCGTAGCAACCGAGATGAACGGAAGCCTCAAACACCTATTGAACCACAATCTTACCATCCACAAGCCATAATCCAAAGGAATAGTCGACCCGAAATTACAGATTTAGTGGAGGCCATGCATAATTTAAGAGCTCGTAAGAATGATTTTTCTCGGTCGGGGATGTCTAACAATAAGTTAACTAGTTAGTATCTTCAAAACTTTTTCTTTGATGACACTCACAGCTTTCGGCTTGTTAAAATCCGCCGTAATGGGGTTCAATGTTTTTGAAGGGCTCTTTGGTCGGATTTGAAAGTAATGGATTTTTTGTTAGTTTTTAAAATCTTATGTTTCCGTGCTAAGAAATTCTAGTACACGAAGGTTTATCGTTCCTCATATTACAAAAATGAATCTTACAATCTTATGCGACCTATTCAGATAATCATGAATGAACGGATGAAATTCAATGTGACTATTTTTTTAATGAATTTTTAATTAGTTCGTGGTATTTATATGATTAGATCAATCTCAAAGTACACAGCCACCGGACGTGACGTCAACTGGAAACTCGAGAAGAGTAGCTCCCGCTGATCGACTTAATCGGTTCGGACAGAACAGAAGTCATTCATCATCTGATCAGAGTTCAGGTACATTAGTTTTCAATGCTATTTATTAGGTCTATAGATTAATCTGGATGTTGTTGTTGCCAATATGCATTCAGCGATAATTTAATGTTTAAGAAGATGATATAGATTCGGTATATAATATATATCATCATGCATCATCAGATTCGTAAATAATGCCAGAGGATGTTAGTGTCTATTTGCTATGAACTAAAGGATACTTTTAGTTTAATTTGTTCAAATTTTTTTTCCAGTGAAAGGGATAGAAGTTTAATAAAACTGAAAATATCTGATAAACTGATTTTTAGAGATAATTGAACTCAATTTGAATTTATCAGGTACTTTAACGGGAACTGGTCGTTGGAAAGTTTCCGCGAAGATACAGCAACTGTTAAATACCCTCAAACGCCCAAAGCGTCGTCCTCTTCCCGAGTTTTATGAAGATGATGATATTGAACTAGAAATGGCCGCTAAGCATCGAGATCCAAATGCTCCTAAACCAGAAGGCAGTGTCATGACTCCCGCAGTTGGGGAACAGCTTGTGGTAAGTGATTGGATTTATCATTTTGATGTAGTCAGTTTTGTTCGAAATTGTTTTATTTACCCGATCAATTATCCCCCTTCAACATATCGTTAGCATACGGAAAATGACCGCGGCTATGGTTATGGTTCTACGTTTATCATGTAATTCTTGGATCAAATATTCTCAATTCCATGAATTTTGTGGGGCTGTTGATAGAATTTAGCATACACCACTTTCTAGGCCCCTTTCCTTTGAAATTCTTTGAAATCCTTTTAAATTCACAGCCTCGGTAACCCCCTTTTGTTTATTCTATTATCCTTTTACACTGCATGCAATTTACGTTAACAAATCTATTACATGAGGCAGGAACTCTGAGCTGAAAATACTATATGCACTTAAATGAAAGGTTTGAAATGCATATTTGGCATCTATTAAACTTACAAATATGTATGGATAGGTAGTTTCTAACGTCTACCTGCCTGTAGCTCTGTTTTGAGAAATATTGATTTTTAGACGTTGATCTCTTCAATTGGATTGGCTCGTTTTGTGGAATTCATTCATATGGTCTGATGGTTTTAAAACCATAAGGAGAATTGAAATTTTCAGAATTTTCACTTGATTTTTGCCTGATGTTGCAGATTCCATCTGGTCTCCCTCGAAATTTAGAAGCAGCAGTCCAAAGATATGGGTCGGCCACTTTCAAAGCTCCTGTAGCAACAGTCCTTGATCCGAATGGAAAACTTACGATCACTCTTTCTTACGGTATTTGCATATTTAATTGAAATTAGAATTTAGTTTCAATAATTCAATATTTAATCAATGCTGTTGAATAACAGGCAAACTGCTAAGCCGTTCCCACAAGATCGCATTTGCTTTGCTCAATAAAACTGGTCATAAAGGAGAAAGTGTGGTGAAAACTGGAGACCGCGTTGCCCTAGTCTATCCGAATAATGACCCAATAAACTTCATGTGTGCTTTCTACGGCTGTCTATTCGCTGGCGTGGTTCCGGTGCCAATTGAAGTTCCTCTAACTAGAAGGGTAAGAATTAAATACTAAATATCATATGTAACAGTATATATCTCTAAATCCGTGCCGTTGTTACAGTCAAGAATTCAATCTACAGTAAGACTACCCAGTAGTTTAATATTTAATGTCATTCTTTTAAAAAAAATTGAATTCCTGGCGAGTTGTACTGTATTTGTGCAAAACTTAGGATAATTATGCCTTTGGATTTTATATCGTCACATAGAAAGGATGGGTCTACCTATTATTTAGAAAGTGCTTTTACTTTTATTTGGAGATATGTGGGATGTGCGATTAAAATTGCAAACAAAAAATATTCGTAAAAAGTGAATGTTAAAGAAGTAAGAGGGATTGATTTAAGTGCCCTTCTCCTTTTTCAGGATGCTGGATCTCAACAAATAGGATTTCTTTTGGGTAGCTGCAGTGTTCAAGTGGCACTGACATCGGATTCATGTCTTAAGGGTCTACCCAAAACGGCTGCTAATGGTGAAGTGGTAGGTTTCAAAGGCTGGCCAAAACTCAACTGGTTTGTGACAGAACATTTAGCTAAAACTCCGAAAGATTGGACTCCATCTCCTCGTGTTACTGATGAAACCCCCGCTTACATTGAAGTATGTTATAAATCGAGCATTTATTCAATATTAAGAACAAAGTTTCTGATATTAAATTTTTTCCGATGCAGTATTCCTCAGATCGTGATGGATCTGTCATGGGAGTGACAGTTAATCGGGCTGCCATGTTGTCTCACTGTCGAAGTCTTACAACTGCGTGTAACTATACAGAAGGGGAAGTCATGGTGTGTGTCTTAGATTTTAAACGAGAAGTTGGTCTATGGCACAGTATCTTAACATCCGTTTTCAACGGCATGCATGTAATTTTCATTCCGTATGCGCTGATGAAAGTGAACCCAGCTTCATGGATGCAAATGATCACTAAATATCGAGGTAAGGTACATAAACAAGAATCTCGTACGAACTTATATCGATGTTGATTGATAATTGTGCATGTTTGCAATTTCTGCTCTACAGCTAGCATTGCCATAGTTAAATCAAGAGATCTCCATTGGGGATTGTTAGCTACCAGAGACCATCGGGACATTAGCTTGGCGTCAGTCAGGCAACTACTCGTGTCGGACGGTGCGAATCCTTGGTCCTTATCCTCATGTGATCAATTTCTATCGGTATTCCAGAATAAGGGGTTAAGACCAGATGCAATTTGCCCGTGCGCTTCATCATCTGAGGCACTTACCGTGTCACTCCGTCGGTTAGTTTAGACATTTAATAGTTCAAGGAAAATTCAAATATGAAAGTAATTATAAATGCTTAATTTTTCAGACCTGGGAGGGCGGGTGTGAATGCGACCGGGAGAGGAGTACTTTCTATGCAGGGACTGAGCTATGGAGTAGTTCGTGTAGATCAAGAGAACTCCCTTACGTCATTAACTCTTCAAGATTGCGGACAAGTGATGCCTGGAGGTAAATCACTCTTTCATGTTTTACTTTGTAGATTCGTCTTTGTTTGGAAAAACTCTATTTATTTTACAATATATCTATAAAGTATATTTTGTTATATTAGTTGTATTTCCGCAATACGAACCGATATTTTAAATATAATATAATGTCTACTTTTCTGCTATCATCAGCTGTGATAGTTGTTGTTCGAATGGATGGCCAGCCAACCTTGTGCAAGACGGATGAAGTAGGAGAAATATGCGTGCAGAGTTCTGCCACTGGTACGCAGTACTGGGGTTTGCAAGGTCTTACAACTAATACTTTCAAAGTTCAACCGGTTCAAGCGGATACAGCACCGGCCAATGACGCGGAATACGTTCGAAGTGGATTACTAGGGTTCTTAGGACCGGTAAGTAATTGTAATTCAATATCGAAGATCAGAGTTTTAATTGTATAACTTCCATTATTGATTATTTGTTTTAAATAGGGTGGTTTGGTATTTGTCTGTGGATCTCGGAACGGTCTTATGAGTATCAGTGGGCGTAAGCACAATGCGGATGATATTATTGCCACCGTTCTGGCGGTCGAACCTATGAAATTCATTTACCGAGGCAGAATAGCCGTCTTCAGCATTAAAGTTCTCAGGGATGAAAGAATATGCGTTATAGCTGAACAGAGACCAGACTGCAGCGAAGAAGAGGTACAAAAAATACGAACGGATTCTAACTTATGCTTTTAATTTATAATAACCAATTGTATTATTTATTTTACAGAGTTTTCAATGGATGTCTCGGGTATTACAAGCTGTAGATTCCATTCATCAAGTAGGAATTTATTGTTTGGTGTTAGTCAATCCAAATTGCCTACCAAAAACTCCGCTCGGAGGAATTCATTTATCAGAGGTACCTAAAACTGATATTTTAGTAATTGCAATATTTTACTACAGGTTGAAAATTTTATGCTTACATCCTATTTTGCTCTTGTAGACAAAGCGACGTTTCTTGGAAGGAACTCTGCACCCCGCAAATGTACTTCTGTGTCCCCACACATGTGTTACAAACTTACCCAAACCTCGTGAAATTCATTCGGATGTCGGTCCTGCCAGTGTCATGGTGGGCAACATAGTTCAAGGAAATCGTCTTGCTTCTGCTCAAGGCCGAGACTTAGGAGTAGTAGATGAAGATTCTGATATAGCAAAGAAGGTAATTTTGTCGAAGCTTGAAATTGTGGCGTATAAATGTGCAAGGTGATTTAATTAATTATTATTATTTGACGCTCTAGTACCAGTTTATATCAGAAATCTTGAAATGGAGATCGACTTCTACAGCCGATCATGTTATTTTTACCTTACTCAATTCAAAAGGAACTGTCTCTACAACGATGACTTGTTCTCAACTGCACAAAAGAGCGGAACGAGTAGCATGTCTGCTCTTAGAGAGAGCGAAAATTAATACGGGTGACCATGTGGCTCTGGTATTTCCACCCGGTTTAGATCTCATTGCTGCATTTTATGGATGTCTTTATGCAGGTATGTTGACAGTTAAAATATATTATATTACTGAAATAAGTTTTCTAAAGATTTAATTAATTCACTTGCTAGGTGCTGTTCCGGTAACGGTCAGACCACCTCATCCCCAGAACTTGCAAACTACTTTACCAACCGTAAGAATGATTGCAGAGGTCAGCAAATCAGTACTCATATTATCAACTCAAAACGTTATCAAATTGCTCAAATCAAAAGTAAGTCTTGACATATTACCAAATCTTTATAAATTTATAAGCTTAATTATGAGGAGATGTTTCTATGCTTGAACTAAATGCATTTAATTGTCTGTTTTTTCAGGAGGCTAGTAACGTCGTTGATATCAAATCATGGCCTTTAACATTGGATACAGACGATTTACCAAAGCGGAAACTCTCCAGTCTTTACAGGGCTCCGACTGCTGAAATGATTGCTTACCTTGATTTTAGGTATTAATATTTAGCTCATATCAATAAAAATTAAATCGCAGAATTGATGAAATGTTATTTTTTATACTTAGTGTCTCTACAACTGGGATGTTGGCCGGAATCAAAAAGTCTCATACTGCGGTAACCTCTTTGTGTCGTTCCATGAAGCTTGCTTGTGAACTTTACCCTTCAAGACATGTCGCACTATGTCTGGATCCGTATTGTGGGCTTGGATTCGCTCTTTGGTGTTTAAGCAGGTACCAATCGTTGTTATTTAAAATTCATTTGCTTCTAAGCAGTTTGAAGGAATAACTTAACAGTTTATGCATTTTTTGTAGCGTTTATTCTGGTCATCATTCTATTTTGATACCGCCATCGGAAGTTGAAGTGAATCCTAGTCTGTGGTTAACTGCTGTGAGCCAATACAAAGTTCGAGATACATTTTGTTCTTACGGAGTGATGGAACTCTGTACCAAAGGACTTGGATCGTCAGTCAATTTGTTGAAACAAAGAGGATTAAACTTGGCTTGTGTCAGAACGTGTGTCGTTGTTGCTGAGGAGAGGCCTAGAATTAACCTTACAACAAGTTTTTCTAAGCTCTTTGCCCCCCTTGGACTCAGCCCCAGAGCGGTGTCAACTTCTTTTGGATGCAGAGTGAACATAGCAATATGCTTACAGGTAATTTGTTTTGCTGTTCTGCGAATAACTATTGAAATCTGATTTTATTCTCAACATTCTAATGTATTGAATTACCATTAGGGAGCTTCAAGCCCCGAACCTTCGACTGTTTATGTGGATTTACGAGCGTTGAGAAACGATCGAGTTACTCTAGTAGAGCGAGGGGCTCCTCATAGTTTGTGTCTTATGGAGTCTGGAAAACTCCTTCCGGGGTCCAAAGTGATCATTGCTAACCCTGAAACCAAAGGCCAGTGTGGAGATTCTCATCTGGGCGAGGTACCGTTGATAAAGTTATTGTTATTGATTCGACATAATCCACATGCCACATACTCATCTATTAAATTAATTGCAACGTTTAATTTACAGATTTGGGTGCAGTCACCTCACAACGCTAGTGGTTATTTTACTATTTTTGGGGATGAAAGCAGTTATGCTGATCACTTCAACGCTGGCCTTGTAACTGGCAGTACTGGAGAAGTGTATGCCCGCACTGGCTACCTTGGATTTTTAAGAAGAACAGAAAATGTTCAGGCCGACGGAGGTTGGTTTTGTGCAGTATTTTTAAAACTTTTCTGATTTCCTGAACTTAATTGAATATTTGTTTAAACTCCAGAATTGCATGACGCAGTTTTCGTCGTAGGAGCCTTAGATGAGACCGTTATGTTACGGGGAATGCGTTATCATCCAATTGATGTTGAAAACAGCATCTTGCGATGCCATAAGAAAATATCGGAATGGTGAGGTTTCAGCTATAAATTAACTGAAGTAGATTCAGAGCTAGTTGATTGATGAAAATATTTGACTGTTTTTTTAGTGCCGTTTTTACCTGGACGAATCTCTTAGTCGTTGTTGTTGAATTGAAAGGAAGTGAAAGCGAAGCTCTAGATCTAGTTCCATTGGTGACAAATTGTGTCTTGGAAGAACATTTCCTTATCGTAGGAGTTGTAGTTGTCGTTGACCCGGGTGTTGTTCCAATTAACTCTCGAGGAGAAAAGCAAAGAATGCATCTCAGAGATGGATTCCTTGCGGATCAGTTGGATCCAATATTTGTTGCGTACAATATGTAGAAGCCATATTAAGGAAGTTGCTAACTGAAGAGCTTTTTGGCTTTCTGTGCACGAATGAGGGTAGAATTTGGTTGGCAGCTGTATAATTGATACATGTATTTCAGGTTGTTTTATATGATGATCTTTTGTAATATATAATCATGGTTGAATAGCATGTTATGATTAGGACATTAGGATCTGAATTAAGAAATGGCCACGCAGTTTAGCGCTCTAAGACGCGATTCATTAATCGATATAGTATTGTTCGAATAATTATTTTATAGATTCTTGACTTGTTATACAACTTATCCATTTCTGTGATTTTTTGTTTCTTTCTTATGGCTGAGGCTGAATTATTGACGAATCATCTTAAAATTTATTGAATCTTTAATTTTGTCATGCTGTACTACAAACTTTTTAAACCTTACAAAATGCTATAAAACTAATAGCGTTTAATAATTAATGAACCAAACTGAGAATACAATCACAAAAATCTAAATCCGCTACCTAAGATATTACTCAGTCATTTAGGTAAGGCGAAAGTTTTTATTATTGACAATGGACGACGTAATTAGTTTATGAATCTGACAACTCAACTTAGATTCCTTCAGTTCCTTAGTATTTATAGTTAATAATAAACTGTACAAAGTGCTTTTTTGAAACAAACTAAGACAACGTCGCTTCTGTAATGAAGAAATGCCGACGGTAGTGCTTGTGTAAACCGATTTGTAAGTGTAGATGTGTTTCAAAATTTTTAATACTTGTTGAACTAAATTTGTAAAATGCTCGCGCTAAGTACAAAAGACATGAATTCAGTACCAGTACCGATTCTTTGGGTTTAGTTTTATAGAATTCATAGCTATTTGTTAATCGGCTGGTGTGCCATAATTATAACAAAACTCAGAGTTAGTCAGTTTAATTACATTTTGTGCTCAATTGTCAAGCTTTGTATGAAAAACTGCTTACCTATGCGATTGTTCCGAAAATCTTTGAGTAGATGATTTCAAACCTTCACAAAGTATTGATAAAAGTTAACCATGCAATTCTTATGTTAAAACTCAACATGTTAACAACATACGATGTCCATTTGTGTCATTTTGATTTATCTTTGAAAGAAAATATGAAAGAGAATTAATTATGAATTATGAAGATTTGCAATGATTCAACTTTGAGTAACAAATTTTATAAAACGTTGTGTTATTACAAATAGTATTAGGTTATTATCATCATAAATGTATTCTACATATATCGTGACTGTCTTAATTTATTCCGGAAATGTAAAAGTAAATATCTATTACGCTTAATTTTTAGGAAGTTTCCCTGAAATTTTGAACCAGAGTTCTTCCTTTGTTATTCTAAAAGTTAATCTGTCTTCGTAGTTTATAAAGCTTTTTATCGTCAGCAAGAGGATAAATGAGATGTTGGGAGTTATAATTCATTAAAGAAACTAGTGGCATATTAGTCAAGCTGTTGTATCTCATCATCTTGTAATTAGCAACTATGGCGTGAAGGAATAAATTCGCACTGTAAATGTGCATGAGTCTTATAATATTGTTTATTTTTCCCTAGTGCGTACAATTTCAGGAGTGTATTTTAGTAGCAGGCAGATCGATGCCTCGATATAGTCTCATTCTCATTCAATCGGACAAACCATAACTTGGAGGATAACTGAATATGCCAAAAAAAAAATGTTTTGGTCCTTTAAATGCATCAAGATTATAAATCTGCTGTTGAATTTCAAAATGTTCTCATCCTTTGGTAAATGTGATGCTTTCTTTTCTTTTCTTTCTTACAGCTAGAATATACGTAAATTGAAGTTACAGATAATTTATAATGCAAGTATCAATACTTGAGAAAAAATGGGTTTCCTAGTTAGTTTACAATAAATTCTATGACGTGGGCAAACATATTACAGATATTCGTTTAGATTATCTGATTTTGTCAAGCTGAGAACTGTTAAGCGGGGCATTTGGAAGGTCGAATGGACTGCAAAATCTAGTTCCACATTAAAATTGTATTATTTGTAATGCTTGCACCCTGGATTTGTAATTCATCTAATTAGGTTAAACTTGGGAAGTCTTTTTGAGTTAAGGTCTAACTCGCACATGCCATACTCATCGACCTGCTTTCTTTTTCGTTTTGTGATTTTTGAAAGATGTGTATTAAGATCGAAGGTGGGTAAAAAAAAAGCACGCTCACACACTCACTAGGTCAACTCGTCCGGGAGTTAGGGTTAGTAAATCCAGTTTTGACGTGTAATAGGTTAGATTAATATTCTAAATGTGACTAAAGAACATTCGATGCATGCAAGAAAGTGAGACCCAAACACCCAAACATTGTACAACGTCAAGCATACTTAAATAAGTAGATTATGGATCCTATTAAAATTCTTTTAGTGCCCCAATAATGCACCTTTCTTTCCCCGTCCCTAATCTGAGAACCTGGAATAGGTAATTGTCAAGAAAATCGACGCGACAAATGTTAGCAAAAAATAACAATACGATACTTCGTTCTACCAGGAATTACAGGAACTTTGTATATATTTAATTACATGGGATTAACTTGCTTATAATCATTGAAGTTGAATCTTCCAATCCAAATATCACATATCCCGTGTTAACATTTTTTCTGAACCAATATCCGATAGCTTTCTGTCTTGATTAATTGAACTGAATTAATCTTCAATGCCACTACCTTTTGGAGGTGTTGATATCTAGTAATTCCACTATTTGATTACTAGAAGCAGTAGTGGAAGGAAGGTAATTAACTTTCACATGTCGTGACATGTCGTGTCCAACCATTGATAACGAGAACTTGTGAGACCGATAATAATTACGAAGCGATTTTTCACTTCCAGAGGGCGAAAGTATTATTGTGGTTGTGTGCGAGCAACTCCTGTTTGCTTGTCCAATGTGACGTTTATGGAATTAGATTCGTAACTTGTAACGATTCTGAGATAAAAAGGGATTTAGATTTGGACATTTGGACATGTTTTTTTACCCTTGCACTTGAGCTCTGAGAAAATGTTTGAAATAAACAAATCATTCATTTTTTCTTAGGACTCATGAGGTCAGTTATAAGTATGCACAATGAATTTACTTGATTGGAGTTTATTACGACATGGAAGTATTGAATTTGTAAGACAAGGTTAAATTAATTATACTTTTGCTCCTAACATAGGAATTAAATAATGTTGTGTTCCTCACGATGATGAATACCTTCTAAGTTATTTTACCTGTGACTACCCAAGCCAAGTGCGGTGCACGTTGTTGAAGGATAGACTAATTAAACTTCACCATGTAGGACATAATTCCTATGCCGATTATACCATCTCGAATGTTCAATTTTGTACGGCCCATGAAAACAGAAGAGAAAGGAATGCTAATCTCGTTCCTAAAACGCCATTCATACTTATCCCTCCTGACCCACCATCACCGCCACCCTCTGGTCTAGACTGTCCTATTGGCTTGGAATTGCTTTCAGACGAAAGCTTATCCGTTTTAGGCTTCTCTTCTGTGATTCTTTTCGTAGTTGTTGGCCTTTTGGTGGATGCAATTTTTACCGTCGTTTGATTGAGTCTGGACACTTGGTCGAGCTGGAAATTTGAGCCTTGACTTTGGCTGTTTTGACCGGATGCAGAGCTTTGGATCTCAGAGCTATCCAGAGGGCCTTTACTGTTCGTTCTTAAGACGGCTGGGTCAATTCCTGGGCAGTCCGCCTCATGAAAGCTATCAAGAAAAATTCAGATTTAGAGTCAATACTTTCACTGACCTTCTTTCCGTTTCAGAAATGACCGTGAAATATTCTCTTGAATCAATAATCGTGTAGTTCTTTACTTTTCCCACGAAGAAAACTTCTGGTGAAAGCCATTTCATTGGAAAAAGCATAAACATGTTCAATTTTTTACGCAGGATAGTGTAATTTATCTATCTCAAAGTGACTGAAAACTTTCTGAGGATATAAATCGAACACAAAGTTACAAAAGAATTAGTTTAGTATACCTTGAGGACGAGCAACGTTGGGTGATGAATGCAAGAGACTTGTCTAAAATAGACACGGCCATTGTCGTTGCGTTGAGATCTTCTGAAAGTTTTCTATCCGAACTTGGTCTCCGGCCTGAATCGCATTTGCTTGGTGTTTTCATTAATATACAGTTCTTAAACTTGGCTCGAGCGCTATGAAATATAAATGTTCAGTTTAAATTCTCAATTATAGCCAAATCTCAAGGATATTTTATGCGTCTTCACTTTCACTAGATAGCAGGCTGTACAATGGATTTTTGAATTGCATTTCTACAGTAGGAATAACATGATTTAAGTGACAAGTCTCCCAGTGACATTTAGCCATGGGTTGGGCTACCTTAAACTAATAAGATTGCATGTCTTCACTAGGTACGAGAACTTTATCGAAAACAAACGATCAATTTGGGAATAATTTAGAGCTACACTAGTCATTTAGTCTGCACGCTCATGTCACTCCACAAGCTTTTTCCCTTGAACTAGGGGAATATGGTGTAGAGGTGGACAAAAGCCCATAAACCATGTACATTTGTATGTAGCAAAGTGAAAACAGGCGTAAAGCTACAAATTCGATTCATTAAATATTCATCAAAGACTTGAGGGGTTATTGACATGAAGTAGTTCAAAGAAAACAAGGAAATGGAGAAATGAAATTGAAAATGACGAAGAGTCTAATGAAGAGATTTTTAAGCTGTGTGGCTTTGGAATGAGTTTTGAAAATGCTTTGTATTGCCACAATATAATGATAGTAGTACATATATCCCAGAACATATTTTCACATTAATTTTATATGCATGACTAAGGGTCCTTAGTCCTTACCAGCATATTTGTTTGATAGTGGAAGTACTTCCGGACACAAGATCGATGAGAAATCGATACTGGTTTCCACAATAGTTGCCTTCGGTTGAGATCTTCTTTACACAAGGGGCATTCCTCAAGTATTCTGAAAAAATGTTCAGTTATTTGAAATTTAAGAAATAGATGCATCAAGGTTTTATTAACTCCTTCAATCCTCGTAATAGCATCAAAATGTTTGAATTTAGCAAATAATTGAGTACTTCTGGAATTCTTAACTTTTAATGTGGGTTGGATTTTCCTGTTCTCTTGTTACAAGGCTACTCACAAGTATACTTACTGACAATTGCAATGCACGTGGTACTTCAAGTTACACAAAAGTGAAAAAAAACTTTCTATCTACTCTATTTTTGCTGCTCAACTAAGTACACAAAAATTAGACAAAGTTTTATTTTCAATTGTAAGAAAAATTTATACCTTTTCGATGCTCCTGGTTTTGACAAAGATTGGCCATAGAAGAAGCAGGATCCTTAAAGGTCCTATCAAAATCCATGCGTTGCTGCCTGCTCATACATTTTCTTGTGTAATTACTGACACATGTGGTTAAGTCGTTCCATAAACTATAAACAAAGGTTCAGAAATGATTACAATTAGGAGCCATAGGAGGGGCTTCAGCTTCGCAGTTTCAAATTTAATTTAAAACCTGCAAACTTGATTAACAGTTCTTTGGCTGTCTGGTACAATCAGATCTGAATCTTTCAAGAGAGGCTCTGCATTATCTGCACATGTTTTTAGTTGGTCTTCATTGCATGAGTTAGAAACGATAGATCCTAGAACGTGTTGACCTTTAGAAAAAGCCAAAAATTTGGTTAATTAAGGACCGAAAAACGAACGAAAAAAAAGCTAAACAATTGGGACTATCTATGAACATTAAGACATTAGATTTAGATTAATTCTAAAGCCTCAAAGATGACTAATCGAAAATTAAAATCTCTTATACACGATTGTCATATTATAGACAGTCGTATGCATATCCAAACTATTTATTTTGAAACTAGTACAAGTGTATGCATACATGCTTTGGATAAGCTGGAGAAGGTAAGTGCTTTTGCAATACAAGGGGCAACAACCCGTTGAGTTTTTAAGAGTTTATCCAGAAACGTCATGAACGTAACATTTATTCACGTTGTTAGAATTAGATGACTCCGAATGTCCTGGCCCTGTCAACCTAATCCCTGAAATAGTAATGCTAAAATATTTGGTTTGCTACAGTTAATATTTTTTTTGCAAGAACAAGTCAAGCTATACATTTATATGTGTGCACTACTGATTGAGAAATCGCGTGCTTTCTCCAATACCGTATGGCAAAACTAATACTATGTACGCCCATATTTAAGACGATGGACGCAGTTTGTGCTGTGGCTGTGTGGTTCCTTTTCGATTTACTCGGTCATAAGGCTTCCGGAGGAATTTTACTAATTGCCACCACTATACAGGGTCATATAGGTCTTCCGGTTTGTCAATCAAATGGATCAAACCTAGCATGGTTTCTGAGTGCTAGACAATACGATTATTAAATTGCTCGATCGTCTAGCCATAAATATATCTTCCGACATAACTTTGCATTTGTGGAAGAGCATGTTCTTTTATGATTTCAAAACCCAATTGTAAAGCCTACGACTTTATTTTAATTTACAATTTAAAATTTTATGTACAACATATCATTTTTTTGCAAGAAACATTAGCAAACTACAACCGCATATTTGTATAAAAAAATAAGTTTATTGACTGATTTTCTCTTCACCTAGCTCCTGGTTGAATTAATAGGATTACGACAACTAAAGTTTTTGTTACACATATTGTGCATTAAAACAAAAAAAAGGTTAAAAAACACATGCACAAGTAAAGGATAATTGATGACGCATTAAACTAATCGCTCTTCTTCTGAATTCATCTTTAAAAGACAAAATGTAATAAACAAATAAAGATTTAATTACATTTTTTATAAAATGAATTATAATGAGCACATAATATAACGATTCTCTTCTAATCCTTCCCTCCAATTAAATGTAGATAATGTGCATGTGTAACTACTTTGCATGTGAGTACTTACAATGCGAGTACTTTTAGTAATCAACCCCAAATGAGGTGCCATTAGTCTTAAAAAATCAAGTAAATAATACTGATCATCATAAAATTAATTTTGTTC